>VMDR010000449.1:0-230161 GCA_007922815.1 Macrotus californicus | reverse complement strand
CACCACCACCACCATCACCACCATCACCACCACCACCACCTCTGCCTCTGCCTTCCCGCAGCCTGCCAACCGTCCTATTTGGTAGGAGAGATTGGGGGCTGGGAAGGAGGTGAGATTAGCTTCAGACTTCTCCTACTTTGGCAGAAAACCCGCAACACTCCATGTCTGTAAAAGGAGTGTGGGGAAGGAGGGGGTTGGAGCCCAGAGAAGGAGCTTGGTCAGGGATGTGGGGGTGATGGGAGGGAGATGCAGGAGGGATTTATGAGAGCTGGAGTGGGGGTGCCAGTGAAAGAAAGGGCCTAGGAGTGGGTCAGGGGTCTGGCGGAGAAAGTTGGGAGAGGCAGGCTGTGGCCTGAAGGTCTTACACTAATGAGATATGGAGGGTAGCAGATGAGAGCGAGTGGGCCGCCGGCTGAGCCTGGGGAAGGGGGGGGTGCCTCAGGGAGAGATGAGTTACAGGGAGAGTCCTGTCTCCACCGCCGTCTGGCTGGGCCCCCCAACTCAGCCTCCCCCCAGTGATATCAGGAAGAAACAATTGCCTCTGGACATTCCTTCCCTTTTACAGTCACTCTGGCTCCTCAGCAGCCTGTGGAGGTCAAGCAGCCCTACAGCTGAGGAAAGGTGGATGGAGGGGACAGCATGAGAGGGGGCTGCTTGGGGGAGGGCTCTGGGAGCACTAAGGCAGGGAGGCATCAGGGAGCAAGGGCTCGGCTGGGAGCACACACTGTCCCACCCAGAGACTGGGCCCAGAGACTCAGGATGTTAGATGCTAAAGGGACTTCAGAGATGGCCTGGCCTGGTCTCCTTTCATACCTGGACCTGATGGGGGTGGGAGGACAGGACTTGCCCAGGCGGCACAGAGAGTTAGTTGGTGAAACCCCAGGAAGAGCTCCATGTCTTAGCTTCTGGATGAGTCACCCACCCCCACATCCCCAGGCTTGGGCCTTCTACCTGCCCACCAAGTGTGCTAAAGCTGAGGCAAGAGCCCGACTCCCCAAGTTCACACCTGCCGCACTGTCCCCAAGGGTCTCATGCAATGGTGGACTCCTAGCCCGACTTGGCTCAGGATGGAAGCATGAGGTCTTGGCTGGGAAACAGAAAGAAGAGGAGGAGGATAAGCCGTGGAGAAAGGGGCAAAGGGTATGAGTTGGTGGAGGGAGGCGTCAGCTCTGTCTCGTACCAGGGATCCTGGGGTGGGCCTGGGGTAGGTGAGGTGCTCCCAGACAGGGCAAGGTGGAGGAGTCCTTTCCGTGTCTCTCCTTTTGGACCTCCTTCAGTTTTTCACAACCCAAATGCTCTGTGCTGTCCAAGTCAGTGTCCCCATCCCAGCTGTCCACTCACACCAGCCATCTGCCCTCTATTCATGCCATTTGTGGGATCTGGGAGGTCCTGTGGGTAGGCAGGCCCCTTGTCTTCTGGGGAGCCCTCTGTGAGGTTCAGAGATCTGCCTGGGCATCCATAAGCCCTGCAGACACTGAGCACAGGGGAAGGCAGGGAGCTGCCAATGCAAAGAAGCCTGGAGGCTAGAAAGAGCTCAGCAGTGTTGCTCAACAGAAAAGGGGGCAGTGTGCCCGAAGTGAGGTGAGCACGAAGGAGAACGGCAAGGTGGGCAGGGCCAGTCCTCTGAGCACTTGGGGGCCACCATGAGTTTGGGTTTTGCTGGTTTAGTCGTTCCAGGAAGCGAGAGAAACTGGCAGTGGTGAAACAGGGAGCCTCCAAAAGGCACGAGCGCTCCTCAGAAATAACTGAGAGGCAGCTGTGAAAGGGGTGTTCTTGCTCTGTTTGGCTCCCAGGTTAAAATAAGTGGCTTAGCAGAGACACATCACCTGGGTTCCAATACGAGGAAACATTTTCTAACCGCAGAACCGTCCACTGTACCATGGTGGAGAGGTGTTAGGCACCCAATGCCTCTTTATGGAATGGAATGGGCTGCTGGCAGATGCCAAGTTCCCAGGCAGTGGAGGGATTCAAGCTGGAGCCACAGTAGAGAAGGCCTAAGTCTTAACCGAGAAGTGGGGCCTGGAACTGGTCAACCGCCTGATTTATGAAGTTACCTCCAGCCTGAAGTTTCCAAGACTCTCCAAGGTCAGGGTGACCTGGGGAGATCTCAAGCAAACTTCAGGACCGGGTTTCTTCTTTAACTGATTCAACTAAATGTACTGAGGACACCCACTGTACAATCTGCCATCTCACATACACAAACATACAAATCGTCTTCTTTTTCTGACACACGTTGAATAAACTGGTGTTTTGATGTTTCTAATATCTATTCTACCCATTTCTAATACCAATTAGCTTAAGTAAGAGTACGGCCATAAAATAACGTGACTGCCATATTTGTCTATTTTAAGTGTGTCCTGAGGATGTTCATTAGCAGCACTGTTTATAATAGCAAAATACTGAACGCAATATAAATGTCTATCAATAAAACATTGGCCCTGGCTGGTGTGGCTCAGTGGATTGAGTGCCGGCCTGTGAAGCAAGGGGTTGCCGGTTCAATTCCCAGTCAGGGCGCATGCCTGGGCTGTGGGCCAGGTCCCAAATATGGGGCTCATGAGAGGCAACCACACGTTGATGTTTCTCTTCCTGTCTTTCTACTTGCTTTCCCCTCTCACTAAAAATAAATACAATCTTTTACAAAAATAAAATAAACAAAAATTTAAAATTGGCCAAATAACCTATGGCAAATTCATATAGTAAAAATACAAATGAGGGTATTAAGAAGAATGACTGAAAACCTCCCATCAGAGAAAGAAACTGGACCAGATGGCTTTACCGGTGAATTCTACCAAACATTTCAGAATTTACACCAATCCTTCTCAAACTCTTTCTTTAAAAAAGAAAGATTTTATTCATTTATATTTAGACAGAGGGGAAGGGAGGGAGAGAGAGGGAGAGAAACATCAGTGTGTGGTTGCCTCTTACACGCTCCCCACTGGGGACCTGGCCCGCAGCCCAGGCATGTGCCCAGGGATTCGAACTGGCGACCCTTTGGTTCACAGGCTGGTACTCAATCCTCTGAGACATACCAGCCAGAGTTCAAACCCTTTCAATAATTTGAAAAGGAAGGAATTCTTCCTAACTCATTCTGTGAGGCCACCATTACCCTGATATAGAAGCCAGACAAGGACAAGCAGATGATAAAACTACCAGCCTTAAGAATACTGAAGTAAAATTTCTCAACAAAATGGAGCAAACCAGCCCTGGCCGGGTGACTTGTTCAGCTGAAGCATCGTCTTGTGCACCAGAAGGCTATGAGTTCAGTCCCCAGTCGGGGCACATAGGTTGCAGATTCGATCCCCAGTCCTTCCCTGATCTGGGCTCAGCTGGGGCATGTGTGGGAGGCAACTGATGGATGTTTCCTTCTCACATCATGTTTCTCTCTCTCCCTCTCTCCTTCCTCTCTCTCTCTAAAATCAATAAACATATCCTTGAGTAAGGATTAGAAAAGAAATACTAACATACTAAATTCAGCAGCATATTAAAAAAATAAGGCATTTTATTTTTAAATTTTTTATTGATTTAATTTTTATTTTTAGAGAGAGAGGAAGGGAAGCAGAGACATAAAAACATCAACTTGTTATTCCACTTATTTTTGCACTCATTGGTTGTTTCTTGTATGTGCCCTGACTGGGGATCAAACCTGCAACCTTGGAGTATCAGGCTGACGCTCTAACCAACTGAGCTACCCAGCCAGGGCCAGCAGCATTTTAAAAGGATGCTATACCACAATCAAGTGGGATTTATTCCCAGAATGCAGAGATGGTTCAAGATATGAAAAATCAATTAGTATAATACACCACAATAACAGAATGCAGGAAAACCCCCACATGATCAATCTTATTTATAATAGCATCAAAAAGAATGAAATACTTTGGAATAAATATAACCAAGGAGGCATTAGACTTGCACATTGCAACTATAGAACATTGCTGAAACATACTGAAGAAGACAGAAGTATATGGAAAGGTACCTGTGTTCATCGACGGGAAGATTTAACATTGTTAAACTGTCAATGTGACCCAAGTGATCTGCAGAGTCGGTGCGATCCCTGCCAAATGCCCACCAATGCTTTTTGAAGACACAGGAAAATCCACCCTAAAATTCATGTAGAATTTCAAGGGACCTCGATAGCCGAAACATCTTGAAAAAGAAGAACAAGGCTGGAGGACTCACGCTTCCTGATTTCCAAACTCACCAGAACTGTGGACAGTAATCTAAACAGTATGGGACTGTCATAAGGACAGATACATAGGCCAGTGGGATGGAATAGAGAGCCCTGAAATAACTCTTCAAATATCCAGCTAAACAGCTTTCAACGCGGCAGGCGGGGGGCGGGGTGGGGGGGTGCCCAGACCATTCATTCAATGGGGAAAGGACAGGCTTTACCCATACTGCCATTCCAAAGAATGAAGTCAGTTACAAAAGTTAACTCAAAGTGAATCAAAGACAGAAAACTGTAAAACTCCTAGAAGAAAACACTGGGGTGAAATTCATGACATTGGATTTAGCAATGATTTCTCGGATATGACACCAAAAGCACAGGCAATGAAAGAAAAAGGAGATGCATTGGACTTCATCAAAATTAAACACTTTATCCTTTGAGATTCTGCTCCTCAAAGGATAGTATCAGCAGAATGAAAAGGCAACCCACAGAGTGGGACCTCTTGCATTCTGTGCTGAGTACAGTGAGCATCCAGATGAACTATTATTACTTCTAGTGTGTCCAAGTCTAAGTGGTCCCCTGGGGAGGCTGCACGCTTACTCTGGAGGTGCGGCCGCTGAAACAGAGCATGTCTTGGAGTGCTCCTTTCTTGACTTCCACGCCTCGGAGTGTTGTTTTGCTGCCCTCCACGGTAGCAGATCTGAAGGGGTGAAGATGAATTTTGAAAACAGACCCAAGTGGTTCAGAGCCAAGTCTGGTAGAGATGTGGATTTTGACTAGAGAATAGATGGTTTTGTTTGTTTATTTTCTGCCTCATGCTGGTCAGAAGGGCAAGTTCCTTTTTTAGGGGGGATGGTGTGTTGATGTGCGGTTCTGAAAACTCTTTTCTTAAGTGGTTTTTTTTAAAAGATTTTATTTGTTTATTTTTAGAGAGAGGGGAAGGGAGGAAGAGAAACATCAATGTGTGCCCCATACCGGGGAACCTGGCCCGCAACCCAGGCATGTGCCCTGACTGGGAATTGAACCAGCGACCCTTTGGTTCACAGGCTGGTGCTCAATCCACTGAGCCACACCAGCCAGGGCTCTTTATTGTTTTACAAAGTACCATGTACATGGAAGCAAAAAGCACAGTACAGTGGATCAAAAGACTGCTGGAACAAGAGTGGCAAATACCTAAAGCAAAGTATCAGCTTAAAGTTAGGGTGTATCGCCTGGCAAATACCCACCAGGGAAACCAGGGTTGGAACATTTTCATCAGAGAAATCAGAATTGAAGTCCAAGGCCTCTCAAAGATATGGGTATCAGGTAAGCCCCTTTGGCCCCTTGGGATAAATGGGGCCTGTACATCTCTTGGCAGCCAATGAAAACCACTTGTTTCTACTTTTTCCTCAGCTCCTCCTGAGCCCTTGACACAACTCTACACTCTCTTATCATCTCCTCACTGCCCAAATGGCTTTCCTGTCAGTCCTCCTGCTAGTCCTTGGGGAAGCGTCTGTCCCCTTGTCCATTTTTTGGTTGCTTTCTGGGGCACATAATCTTCAACCAGATACTTCTCGGCAGCTGTGGCCAGCTCTCTGGCTTGGCCTGGGGTTCTGGCTGGCCCTCACCATGTGCTTTCCCTTCACCTTCAAACTTGTTCTGCTTCCCCTCCACTTCTGGCTTTCTTTCTCATCTGACTTTCCTTCATCTTCTGGCTGTCCCTCGCTTCCTAGCTTTCCTTCATTTTCATCGTAGTTTTTCCATGTTGAGATGTCTCCTCCTTTTCCTGTTCTGCAGGGATTCTAGAAAAGTTTCTCTTCCTTTTTCAGCCTTGCAGGGTACTTGGGACAGACCTGTGGACCCGGGTGGAGTCAGCTCTCCCCTGGCCCGCAGCTGCCCACCCTGGGCAGCTCAGGGAGCTGGTACCACACGGGGCAATGGGAGGGAGTGGATGATGCTGGGTAGAAGGGCAGTTTCCTTACGTGTCCTGGAGACTGCAGAGAGGAGTCCCACAAATGTTCTGTTCTCTCCAGCATCGTGGAAATAGATGCACAGTTTACCACAGCAGATCAGTCAGGATTATTTTGACTACAAGTGACAGAAGCCAACACCAAGTTCCTTAAGTAAAAAAAAAAAAAAAAAAAAGGAAAAGTTTATTGGCCTCAAAGCCAGGCAGGACACTGAGGAAGCTCACCAAATTGAGGAAGAGCTGAAGAACCAGGGCCCCAGGGGCTGGAATTTAGGGTTACCTGCCTGGCGTTCTCCTCTCCAGGTGTCTCTGCCTCTTGTTGCATGCTGACTGATCTTTCCTCCTACTCCAGAAGGATCTCCGCAGAGAGGAAAAAACCTAGTTGTTGCAGGCTCCAGTTGAGTGATCCCAATTCCATCTATAAATCCCAGGGAAGCTCTCTGATTGGCCCTGCTCAGATCCAGCCCCACCCCTTGAGCCAATCAATGCAGTGAGAAGGATGCAGTTCTAAGACTGACTGGGAGCTGAGTCACCTATCCCCTCTTGGTATGTGTGTGTGTATGTCATTTGTTACCAAAATAAGGGGATGGGAAGGACTTTTAACTACAACAAGGACAGTGCTGCCTTAGATGTGCTAAGAGCCCACATGGTCTCCAAAATTCTCCAGGAGCCTAGAGTCTAGTTTGGGAGATGAGACACAAAAATAACCAGAACGCAACAGCTTGCCGTGACTCGAAGCCTGGATATGAATAGCTGGAACTCCCCACCCACCTCATAAGCTTGTCTCTTGGGTAAAAATTAGACACTTAATGTGAAAGGGCTTTGAAAAGACAGCAGTAACAAAGCCCTTCACAGGTCACCTGGCACATTCACACCCACCCTGGGGATACAGCAGGGGCTCTGGAGTCAGACCCATTTTTGTAGCTCAGGAAGCTACAAAATGGGACTGATATTAGTTCCTACCTCATAGGGGTCTTGCAGAATTGGGGGGTGTGGGTGTTGAGAGCTCTGTAGAGTGGTATACAGTAGGTGCTCAGCACATGTAAGGTATTATTATTATATTTGTTACCTGAGCCTCTTCAAACAGCTATAGGTTAAACATGGCAAGGCTAACACAGAGAAGCCAAGGAGTTGTCTGCTAGTAATTAGTCCTGCCGGTGATGGAAGAGCTAGGTAGAGGAGGGCCAGCACTTTATTTCCAAGGTTTGCCTTCCAAAAGGGCAGGCCTAAGAGAGGCCTGCCGCGGGCCATGTGGAGGTGTAGGGACAGCCAGTGTTCACGGAGAGGTGGGCATGTCCTTTGGGGTCGTCAGCCAGGGCCTTGCACTAAGGAGCAGGGCTGTGAAGGGATGGGCCAGCGCTTTGTAGAACTCCGTTTCTGCTGGGGGCTCAGAGCATTATTTGGGTGGGAAGTGAGGGCGGCTTATCATCCCCAGCCTCCCCCTGACTCTCATGCCTGCACCTCAGGTAGGGCTGCCACCCCCAGAGCGTCTCTCCTGCGCGCTTGTTTACTGGACCCGTGCATTCTCCTCTATAAATACCAGCGCTGGTATTTCGGGTTGGCAGCTGTTGTTGCCAGAGAGATGGCTGGGTTGACATGGGGCTCCTGACAAAACACAAAGCCCTGGAGTGTGTGGGCGTGGGGTATAGTCGTGGGTGGTGTGCACAGGGGGATGAATCAGAGAGGGGTGGAGTGGACACAAGGGGCAGAAGCCAGGTGAAGTTGGTGGTGTGGGGTGAGAGAGTGTTCTGGTGATTGGAAACTGAAAGTACACCAGACCCTTGCTGGAAATCACCGTCTTGTTTATAAACTTGAGGCCCTGCCCTCATCAGCACAAAGTGGGGGTGAAGGGCTAATACTAGTCTAGGGGGAAATTGAGGCTCAGAGCTAGAACCCAGGTGCCAATGGACATACCTGAGCAGGCCACCTCTGGCCAGCTCTGGCCAGCACTGCTCTCTGCCCTTAGGGCCCACTGGTACCCTCAGGCCTGCCTAGAAACCCTCCTCCTGTAGGTCTGGCCGGTGGACTCCTGGTCCTTGAGCTGTCCCAAACCTCTGTCGCTACCTCAGAATCTTCAGAAAAAAGGTGACTTGGAGGCTCTTGGGAACAGGCCTTGTCCTATCAGGAAATGACCCAAAGTCTCACCTTGGAGCAAAAAAGGAGACCCACAAACTAAATGGAAGCCTCTCCCCGGCTCTCCCTGACTACCCCCAGGAGGAGGCAGGCCCCCAAAGGCTGAAAGGGGCCTGCCAGGGGTTCCAGACGCGCTTGGGGCCTTGTTGAAGTTATCGGCAGGCCGGCCCATATTCTGGCCCTCTGAGGTTGGTCGGCCTCTCTCCCACACCTCTCACGAGCCCCCCACCAGCCTGCGGAGGGGCGAAGGCCTCTTGCGGGGGAGCTGGCCTCCCCGCCCCCACGCCAGTGGCCGCCCTTTCCTGGCAGGACAGCCGGATCCTGCAGCTGTCAGGGGAGGGGCGGAGGGGGCTGATGTCAGGAGGGATACAAATAGTGCGGACGGCTCGGGGCCCTGTGTCCCTTGCTGCATCCACTTTCCAGCCGGCCGGCCGCCCGCCCGCCGCCTCCTCTGCGCCGCTCAGCCTCGCCCGCGCCACTACCATGAGCCAGGCCTACTCTTCCAGCCAGCGTGTGTCCTCCTACCGCCGCACCTTCGGCGGGGCCCCGGCCTTTACGTTCGGCTCCCCGCTGAGCTCCCCCGTGTTCCCGCGCGCTGGCTTCGGCACCAAGGGCTCCTCGAGCTCGATGACGTCCCGCGTGTACCAGGTGTCGCGCACGTCGGGCGGGGCAGGGGGCCTGGGATCGCTGCGGGCTAGCCGGCTGGGATCAGCCCGCGCGCCCTCCTCCTACGGCGCGGGCGAGCTGCTGGACTTCTCCCTGGCGGATGCCGTGAACCAGGAGTTCCTGACCACGCGCACCAACGAGAAGGTGGAGCTGCAGGAGCTCAACGACCGCTTCGCCAACTACATCGAGAAGGTGCGCTTCCTGGAGCAGCAGAACGCGGCGCTTGCTGCTGAGGTGAACCGGCTCAAAGGCCGCGAGCCCACCCGGGTAGCTGAGATCTACGAGGAGGAGCTGCGCGAGCTGCGGCGCCAGGTGGAGGTGCTCACCAACCAGCGCTCCCGCGTCGAGGTCGAGCGCGACAACCTGCTGGACGACCTGCAGCGGCTCAAGGCCAAGTGAGAACCTAGTGCTTCCAGAATCCCCTTTCCACGGGTCAAGGACCCTCTCCTGCCCCACGCAGGGAGAAGGCCATCTACCTGTGTCCCCTGAGTGGAGATGGACTCCAGGTCTCTCTCCTGTGCTCCCCTCTGCAACAGAGGCGTTTTCTTGGGGACACTATGGGGTGGGAATGGGAGACCTGTGGACAGCCCCCTTTAAAAGCATCTTAAGGTGATGGGGTGAGGTCCGTGGCGGCCAGGCAGGCAGAAGGGTGGAGGAAGGAGGCCCAGGTGCAGTCAGGGGGAACGGGGTCAGCTGGGAAGGGCAGGGGGTGGGGAAGCCAAGCAGGAGCTCTCAGCTCACCTGTGATGAAACCCTGGGGAGGGGTAGAGGGGGATCTTGGCTCCTGGGCCTGCCTGAGGCTGTGCTGTCTTACAGGGGAACAGATGGTCGAGGGGAAAGGGGAGAGAGGATGAGGGATGCAGCCCTTAGGAAGCTGAGAGGCGGGATGGTGGGCTCCACTGGGCTGCCAGCACCAAAGGGCAGCAAGTGTAGAGCGAGCGCTCTCCGGGGGCTGCTCCTGATGGCCCAAGTGAGCAGGGTCACGGCCCTGCCACCCAGGTCACGAACATGAATTGAGTGCCTACATGGGCCAAGCTGGCGCTAGGAACCAAGAACACAGAGAGATAAAACAGACATGGTTCCTAATCCTAGGGAGGTCACAATCTGATGGGGACATAGACTTCCAGGGTGTGGCTCTCGGGCAGAGATGGGGCCACTTCCTGTCCCCTCCCTGGTTGGGCGGGGCCTCTGTCTCTTCTTGGCAGCAGTCAAGGCCTCCTTTCTCTGTTCTCTGCCCACTCTCTGGGTAGTGCCCCACCCCCACCAGTCATCTCCAGGGCCAGTTTTGTCCCCACCAACTATGTTTGTCCCCACCAGGCTGCAAGAGGAGATTCAACTGAAAGAAGAAGCAGAGAACAACTTGGCTGCCTTCCGATCGGTAAGCCCCATTCGAACCCTCGGCAGCCTTACCCCTCTGTCCCTTTGTGTCCCCTGGTTCCCTGGGCCCTCCCTGGGTGATCAGTCACCCTCTCCCTCTTGCTTGTCCTCTCCCAGGATGTGGATGCAGCCACTCTAGCTCGAATTGACCTGGAGCGCAGGATCGAATCTCTCAACGAGGAAATCGCATTCCTTAAGAAAGTGCACGAAGAGGTATGCTCTGGGCCTCCTACTCAGGGTCCTTAGATGCTGGTGAGAGCAGGTGGAAAGGGAGAATGGTGGTGCTGGGCTCTGGGTATGGGGGTGTGAGGGCGCTTGCTGTGTGGGGCCTGAAGCCCAGACGCACCCCACCCTGCAGGAGATCCGAGAGCTACAGGCCCAGCTTCAGGAACAGCAGGTCCACGTGGAGATGGACATGACCAAGCCAGACCTCACTGCTGCCCTCAGGGACATCCGGGCCCAGTACGAGTCCATTGCGGCTAAGAACATCTCTGAAGCCGAGGAGTGGTACAAGTCCAAGGTGGGCAGCCTGATCCCCAGCCCGGTTTGGAAGTGCTTCCAGTGGCTCCATTCATGGGGAACAGGGTGAGCCTGGGTCTCCGTGCTCCCTTGTCCACCCCAACCTGCATCCTGCCTCCTCCTCACTTCAGGACCCCTCTCTGCCCTTAGGTGTCCGACCTGACCCAGGCAGCCAACAAGAACAATGACGCGCTGCGCCAGGCCAAGCAGGAGATGATGGAGTACCGACACCAGATCCAGTCCTACACCTGCGAGATCGATGCCCTCAAGGGCACTGTGAGTCCCTGTCCACCTCACCTGGCCCAGCCCTTCCTACCTGCAGCTCACACCCTCACTCTGTGACCTTGGGCCCATCACATGCCCTCTCTGGGCCTCTGTGTCCTCAAATCTACCACAGGAGTAAAACAGGTGGATTGCCAGTTGGGCTCAGGACATCATGAGGCACCCACGTGGGGGCATGGAGGCTGAACAGTTCTACTCTCCGAGTCCCCACACAACACTTCATTTGAATTCAGGGTTCCCTGGGTCAGAAGAGTTTGACAACTCCTGGACCTGACCATCTGGGCTTGCCCCCAGCCCTGAGGCTGTCTTTCCCCCATCCTGGACCCCCAGTGTCCCCCTCACTTCCAACAGCCTGACCTTGTCCTGGGTGTCCCTCCCCTGCAGAACGATTCCCTGGTGAGGCAGATGCGGGAGCTGGAGGACCGCTTTGCTAGTGAGGCCAGCGGCTACCAGGACAACATCGCTCGCCTAGAGGAAGAGATCCGTCACCTCAAGGATGAGATGGCCCGCCACCTGCGCGAGTACCAAGACCTGCTCAATGTCAAGATGGCCCTGGATGTGGAGATTGCCACCTACCGGAAGCTGCTGGAGGGCGAGGAGAGCCGGTGAGGGGCAAAGCAGGGCTGGCGGTGGGGTTCTGAGGGATGCTGGGCTCCCCCACCCCTGTTCCTGCCCCAGGGGGGCTCAGCATCACCAAACCAAGATCTGGAAACAATTTTATACAAGAAGCCACCACTCCACTAATTGCAGAGAATTAACCAAGGCCACCTGGGTAAAATTAGTGATTTAATTAATAGCTTTTATAAAAAGAGAAATATAACTATTCCCTCATCTACCTTCAGGATTAAGAATCACAGCATAAAACCATGTTCAGCAAACGGTAATAAAATCTTACTGCCAGTCAAGGGAGAGATGAGAGCAAACTGGGGAATGATGAGGCAGGAAAGGGGGGGGCAGACAGAGACAGTGACAGAGGGAGAGACAGACAGCCTTGGACACAGGCTAAGACAGAGGGGGCAGGCTTGTGCACTGAGGCCGCACCTGTGTGCACACATGTACACATGCCTGTGCTGATCACAAAAGTCTCAGAATGACACACTCAGACATGTCAACTCACCTCTAGTCACAGAAAACAGCACCCAGTTGGGAGGGGACACGCGGCCACCCGCTGGGGTGAAGGAAGCGTTCTGGGCCTTGATTTAGACTTGTGGTTACGTGGATGTAGGCAATGATCAAAGCTCACTGGACTGCACACTGAAGATCCATGCACTGCACCGTTTTCACACCTAACCTCAGTTTAAAACAGGCCATTAACTCAAAACATGCAATTCCCACGGATACTCACACAAATGATAATATCGCAAGTTTTTGAAAATCACAGACGTGTTTAAATGTATACTTACACACAGAATTCAGTTTTTATGGAAGAGCACCTACATGGAATGACCTTCCAGGTTGCTGAATAGCAGTTCCTGGAGCGTGGCCTCCGGTGGTTGGGCCAGGGGTTCCCAGCCCGGCTGGAGGGTGGGCACATACCACGGATGTCCCCCAGAGCTGCTCTCCACACTCCTGCAGTGTCAGTAGCAAGAAGGACATCCCGGAGAACTGGAGAGTGCAGCGGGATTGGGGTGCTGGTGTCACATCAGAAGGTCAGAGGTGATCCTGCCAGAGGGACAGTTCCTGGGACAGCTACAGTTGGCCTTTGACGTCATGTCCTGAGCAGTGTAACAGCGGGGGTGCTGGGACAGCTTAGGATGGTGTTTAGACAGGACCAGGGCCAGCTTTGATAAGTGGTCACAGGGAAAGATGGGGGGGGTCCTAACCCTTTGGGGATTTGATCTCTCCCCTTTCAGGATCAATCTTCCTATCCAGACCTTCTCTGCCCTCAACTTTCGAGGTGAGTATGGGGGCAGGAGTCTTGCGTGGGCACTGCCGAAGGCCAGCCAGGAGGGGAGGATGGGACTGTGAGGACGGGGCTGGGGTCTGGGGAGAGAAAAGGGCAGCTGTAGGACGGGGGGAAGCTTAGGCAGAGGCGTCTTCTGACAAAGAGGTCATTTTATTTTATTATCTCATGGTATTGTGTTGACCATGTGCCCTGCACCTTCTGGAAGCATTGAACATCAGCAAACAGTTTCTGTCTCTTTTTTTAAAATGGATTTGAGAGAGAGAGAAATCAATTTTGCTGTTCCACTTACTTATGCATTCATTGGTTGATTCTCATATTTCCCCTGAGCGGGGATCGAACCCACAACATTGGTGTATCAGGACAATGCTCTAACCAGCTGACCTACCTGACCAGGGTCAGCTTCTGTTTCTTGATGTACCCAAACTCTGAGGGAACCAGGGATGTCCGTGGGGGCCTGGCAGCAGAAGCATCTAGAACTGCACCCCCTGGGCTATAAAGCACCCACCACCCATTGTCTGTTTCGCAAGTTGCCAAGTGCCATCCCACGCCGCTACCCCCACCCCTTTCAGCTGCTTATTGAACACCTCCAGTTTGCTGGAGCAAGCTGTTGGATGCACCTTTTAAAACAATGAAGCCAAACCTTAGCAAAGCCAAACAATTAGAAGAAGGAGCTCCCAGGGCACTCTGCCATTCTGCCCTTAGCAACATGGAGGTTGTGTGCTTTCCAACCCTGGAGAACAGAAAAACATGCTGTAATGATCCATTAGGAAAGGAAGTTGGAATTCTTGGCAGCTTTGCCTTTCCTAGAACAAACCATTTGTATCTTCGATGTTCATTCCCATCAGGAAAAGATCCTTACTGGCCCCACGGAGTTCCAGCGCTCGCCACAGGCTGGTGGCTCACTGAGGAGACTCATGAACACCACACTCTTAATGCCAGGGACCTAAATTTGACCCCTCCTATAAAACTCAGGACCTCTCTTTTCAGTTAGGAGTTTATCCAGACACCTAGGGTGAGCCTTGCATTTCAAACTGCTTCAGGCTTTTTTTTGACATGAATAGTCCCGTGGCCATGATAGGACAGGTATCATTGTCACCATTTCACAGTGAAGAAACTGAGGCACAGCAGGGCGTGTCACTGGCCACCAACACACTGAGTCGATGACTGACTCCTGCCCATCTCTCTCTCATTGAGACATCAAGTTGCTCCCACCCAGAGTCTCAAAGGGGCCGGGCTCCACGGGATACTCTAAGACAGTGTCTGTGGACTGGGCTTCGGAACTCTAACTTTCAGGATATGAATTCATGCGGGGCTCTCTTGCAGCCCAGAGGTGGAGGGGGGCAAGGAAATGTGTGGGGGATGGGAGCACTGGGTGGTCTAGGCCTTCGGGGTCCTTCCCTCCTGAACCAGTTCTCACCTGGTTCCTGATTCCCTCTCAGCTGTGGGACTAAGCCTGGGGTCTGCAGAGCCACTCACTGGGCTCAAGGGTAGGTGATAATGGCCTGCTGAAAAAGCACCAAGTCCATCTGGAGGGGATGGAAGTCTTCTGGGCTCCGCCCCGTGGGACAGGGATGGACTCCCAGCCCCTGGAGCAGCCTGGGCCTGGACTGGTTAGGCTGAGCATGGGATGGGTCTGTTACAGAAACAAGCCCTGAGCAAAGGAGCTCTGAGGTCCATACCAAGAAGACAGTGATGATCAAGACGATCGAGACCCGGGATGGGGAGGTGAGCTGTCTTCCCAGTCCCTTAGCCCTGGTGGGGGCCATGAGGTGTGTGTGTGGGGTGGGGGGCTGTCAGCCAGGTGTTTTCCACCAGCTGTGCTTGTGTGAGTCCCTGTCTGAAGGAGAGGGGGTCCTGCTGTTCTGGGAGGCGGGGGCAGCAGCTGTGGCTCCATTCTCCTGCCAGCACTGGATTGGACTGGCTCTCTCTTCCTCCCTAGGTCGTCAGTGAAGCCACACAGCAGCAGCACGAGGTGCTCTAAAGCCAGAGACCCCCTCTGCCACCAGAGACCGTCCTTGCCCCTGTACTCACTGCCCCCTGAAGCCAGCCTCCTCCCATCCCAGCACAGTGCTCCCTCACAGCCTCTGACCCCCGCTCACCAGCCACCCCTCATAGTCCCCACAGGGGACATGGCCCATCCCTGCCCTACAGGGAGCCCCCAGCAGTGTGAGTCCTGGATGTTGGAAGTGAGTGAGCCTGGCTCTTGACCAGCCTTAGGGTGAGCTGGACAGGGCCCGGATGGAGCCTAGGCAGAGCAGTGGCCCTGCCCCTCCACCTCTGTGACCTCAGGTCCTAGCCTCTGGCTTTGGAGAGGGACCCCCACCCCAGCAGGGTGTTGGGACTCACGGAGTGGACCTCCCCACTCACCAGCCCGGGTCAGAAAAAAGAAATGGCCTCCTCAGTAAGCTGGGTGGGTAACTGGGGGACTAGTCCCCTATGGAGACTAGGGGACACTAAATTAACCCCATAGTCCCTGTGGAGACTGGGGGCACTAAATTAACCCCAGAGTCCCTTCCATTCCCAAGGTAAACTTAGAAAGCAGGGGCTGCAAGAGGGAATCCCTGAAGGTGCCAGATGTGGGAGCATGCAATTCAGAAGGAGAGAGGATGGGCGAGATGCTGAGAGGAAAGGAGAGGAGAGGCAAGAGTGGTCTCAGGCAGGTGGCAGGGGCGCCCACCTCCCTGTCCTGCCCCTCCCCCACTGCAGGGGCTCGGCAGAAACAATAAAAAGATAAGCACAAGCCTAGCACGCCCCCTGTTGTTGTTACTGCCAGGTCTCCTCCAGGGTCCCCCAGGGCCCTGTCAAACTGTGTGATGGACTGTGTGCTGCCCTCCTGCCCAGCCAGACTGTCCCTCAGGGCCAGTCACCTCTTCTGTTCCCAGAGCCTCTCAGCCACACTGTATGTGTAGCTTACGGGGGAGGGAGCTGGACAAGGAGTGTGTGTTGGGGAACCGCAAATACCTCCTATTGGGCCCCAATTCTGGGACTGTCTTCCTTCAGCCTCCTATCCCCTTCAGATCATCAAAGCCCAGGGATACCCCCTGCTACTCTTTTTGAAGGTCACCACAGTTCCCTACAGACTGGCTGTGAAGTAGGGCTTTGAGCTCCCCCCGCCCCATTCCTTCCTCAAAGAAGCGTACAGCCTTCCCATTAAACCTGCCTAAGCGCCTTTTATGCACAAGGGCCAATTCAGGAAAAACAACAATGTTAAGAAAAATGAAAAGCTTTATCGTATTCTTGGAGAAGAAGACCCAGTACTCTAAAGATGTTCATTCATCCTTCATTAATTTATCATTTTGTTTAAAGATTTTATTTATTTACTTTTAGAGAGGGTAAAGAAAGGAGGGAGAAAGGGAGGGAGAGAACCATCAATGTGTTGTTGCCTCTCAGGCGCCACCCACTGGAGACCTGGCCTGCAACGCGGGCCTGTGCCGTGACCGGGAATGGAAGTGGTGACCCTTTGGTCCTCAGACTGGCACTGAGCCACACCAGCCCGGACTAATTTATCATTTTAATGCAATGCTATCTCAGTTAAAATACTAAAGGGAAATTTGGGGAGAATTTGGGAAGCTGGGAGGGAAACAAACATGTGAAAAGAAAATTAGAAGTTGCGGAGCAGAACAGTCACACCGGTGTGTCAGGGTTTCTGTGGGAAACCTTCATTATTCAGCATAGGGCCTGGGGACAGGCGGGCAGCCATGGGGGTGGGACGCAGGCTGTCTCTCTTCACCCCTCCAGAAGTCAACTCCAGGTGGATCAATGATTCAGGAAGCTTGATGGCTCCGTGGAGGTCTCCGGCTTCCTGTCACTCCCCACGGATCTAGGGATTTCCCTTTAGAGGTGAGAAGAGAGTAGAGGTGACAAACAATATATTCAGACTAGATGAAATAAATGTAAAGGGGTTTAGTGTTAAGGTGCCTAGTCTGATGTTCCTAAGTTGTTGTTTTTTTAAGACTTAATTTATTCATTTATTTATTAGAGAGGGGAAGGGAGGGAGGAAGAGAAGAACATCAATGTGTGGTTGCCTCTCACACATCCCCTACTGGGGACCTGCCCTGAAACCCAGGCATGTGCCCTGACTGGAAATCCAATCAGCAACCCTTTGATTCGCAGGCTGGCACTCAGTCCACTGAGCCACACCAGCCAGGGCTGATGTTCCTAAGTTTTTTCCCCCAGAAACTTCAAAAAGACTTTGTGTTGTCTGTCTTTCTCCCTTCCTTGGATGCATTCCTCACTCACAAGTTGCCCCTTCCTCTCTGGGCTATGGGGTCCCTCTCTCTAAGAAGGCCCCCTTCTCCTAGGTATTTCTTCACCTTTGCCCTGGGGACATCTAGGGCTACACGCCTGATCCCCACCTTCAGCCACTGTCGATTCATGGTCATTGCTTTCCCCCAGGGCTCTGATGGGGTGAGCCCTGCAGGCCCTGAACTACCCTGGTCAACCTGTAGCAGAGCTCCAAGTGAAATGAAAAGGGGCATTTCTAGGGTCTTCACACTGGGGTAGAGGAGGAGGGATGGGTGAGGGGTTCCGTACCCTTGAGCCTGCTGGGGTCCCTGGAATCTGAGCTAGTCTCTAAGTAAAACACCTGGGGAAGGCTGAGCCCTGGTGGATAAGAGGTGGTATGTGTATCTGTGAGTAATTCCTGGAGTCTCTCTGCTCCTTCTTTCCCCTGAATGAGTTATGTGCATTCATCTACCCCACAGAGGACAAAGGGGCACACACATAGGTCAGGGAAGGCCTGAGAGGCAGCCCCCCCATCCTCCAAAGAAAAGCTGAGATGCAGACTAGTTGCCAAGGCAGAGGGAGTGTAAGAATCCTAGAGTCAGAACTCAAAGTCACCGATCCCCACAATGTCGAAGTCCCCCAGCCTTGCCCTGACACCTTGATGAGCAGTCTTCAAGCTCTGCTTGAATGTCTCTGGTGTCAGGGAACTCACTACTTCCAGGGTGTCCCCTTCCAGCTGAGGCCCGCTCTGAAAGTCAGAAAGCCCTTCCTTCTCAGCACGCATCTGCATCCTGTGATGACGACACACTTGTCTTCAGAGAAGAGAGGAGGCCCAGACCCACCCGTGTCCCACAGCAGGGAAGCATTCTCCGAATAGAGCTCTCCTGGGACTAGAAACTCTGGTTCTGAGTCCTCAGCTTTGTCTCATTGGGAGCTGGACGGTGACCCAAGGAAGCTAGGGTAAAGGGACAGGTGCAGTGCTCCTAGAGAATAGACAGAAATAACCAGAGATCTGGGTCTCCTGTGGTCATACACACACACATGCACACACACACATACCGCATCATCCCTACGGCAAAGCCTCTCCCTGCTGCAGGGGGCACTTGGCATCTTCTCCTTCAAGACTCCAAGCATTGAGAAATAAGAGGGCTCACAGAAGACTGACAGGCTTCCCACGGGAGCCATGAGACCAGTTCCAGACCAACTCTGACTGAACCTGAGGGCGTGGAGGACTAGGAAGGACTGTGGAGGCAAATATGTCGTTAAGTCAGGAACTAAGGCCTCCGTGGGCACTTTCTGATCCTGTCTGTCTGTCCACCCTGGCTACCCTCCCACCCCCTACCCCTTGAGACAATACATGACATCCATTCACCACTTGCTTATCATTCTCTGACTATGAGCTTGCCCAGGACACATATGCAAATACAAATATATCAGCGACCTTTGGCTCAACACCTAAAATGCCAGCTACCCAAGGGCAAGGTTTTTATTGGTTTTATTCACTCCTGTATCCCTGGTGCCCAGAAGAGTGCTTGGTCCATAGAAGGTGCTCATTAAATATTTAAATACCTGTTGAATGAATACCCGCTGAGTACTTGTGTTTGCTTTTCTCTAAATTAAATATTTATCAGAAAGGTCGATGGCCCCCACTTCATTCACTGATTCAGCCAACACTTACTGAGCTTTTACCATGTTCTGGGCACATGGTGTATCATTGTGAGTAGGAGGAAGCTCCCTATTGCCCAGAGAGGTGGGGTGAACTGCCAAGGTCACACAGCATATCTGTGGCAGAGGAGGACTGGGCCCCAGACTCCTTGGCCTCCGGAGCCCAGATCTCTTTCCATGACACCATAGGCTTGTGATCGCTAGTCAGTGCAGACTGGCAGCACACACCCAGCCCGGCGCCAGGCCGCGGAGCACTGTGGGGCCCATTCTGAGGGACAGATGAGCGCCTTGCAGACAGCTGCCCTGGGCGACAGGCGGGGGCCAGTCGAATGGCTTCCTGCTGTCACAGCTAGTGTGGGCTCCTCCAGGAGAGGGCACCAGTGACTGGAGCAGGTCAGCACCTTTCCTACCCAGGCCCACAGGCCCCTGCGTGTACATCAAAGAATGCCCTGTCACAAATACTGGACAGGAGACACCCAAGCCATGTTCCAGGCTCTGGGCCCGGCCCTTTTTAAATAGTTAATATTTATTTTAATATTTAATATAATAATTTAAAACCATTACAACAACCTAAGTCAGATCATGCAATTCCTCGGCCCAAATTCCTCTGAGATGACTCTCTGGGTCACTAGGATTAAAAGTGCCATGGCCTACAAAGCCTGCAAGATGCTAGGTTGCTGACCTCGTGTCCCTCCACTCTCCCTGCCACTCTGTCTAGGCCCACTGACCTCCTGGCTCCTCTTGGAACCCACCTCTGCCTGGAGCAGTCCTACCCAGACATCTGCACTATTTGCTTCCTCTCCCAGTGAGGCTATGTGAGCCTATGTGAAAATGCAAGCCCCCGCCACATCCCTATCCTACCTCCAGTACCCAGTGCTCCCACAGTGCTCCATTTTTCCCACAGTGCTCATCTCCTCCTAAATGTCGTTTTTTTAAAGATTTTATTTATTTACTTTTAGAGAGAGAGGAAAGGAGGGAGAAAGAGAGAAAGAGAAACATTGATTGGTTGCCTCTCATATGCACCCCCATTGGGGACTGAACCCGCAACCCGGGCATGTGTCCTGACCGGGACTCAAACCGGCAAATTTCTGCTTTGCAGGACAATGCCCAACCAGCTGAGCCACACTGGTCGGGGCCTAAATATCTCTATTATTTATTTATACTTGTTTGTCTCCTTCCTCAAATATAAGCAACACAAGGGCAGGAATCCTTGTCCGTTTTGTTCAGTGCTATACCTCTAATGCCTAGAACAGCACCAGGCACATAGTAGGAACTCAAAAATATGTGTGGAATGGCCCTGGCTAGGTAGTTCAGCTGGTTAAAGCATCACCCTGATACACTAAAGTTGTGGGTTTGATCCTCTGCCAGGGCACACACAAGCAAAATTTTTTTTTAATTAAAAAAAAAATTTGTTCAGTGAATGAATAAGTCTTGAGTTGGATCACCTCCACTTTACAGATGGGGAAACTGAGGCTTAGAGATGTCCAGATCGCATAGTTCTGTGGTTCAATCAACCGACAAGTACAGACCACCTACTGCATCCTACGCAAATTGTTGAGGCACGGTGCTAGGTGGCTTTGGGTTATTGGTTTTTAAAAACAGTCTCTGGCCCTTTGTTCTTGATGTTCCTCTGCTTGCAATGTCTCGCCCCTACATTTTAACCTATATTTTTTTAGAATTCAATTTACGGTTAAGAATTCAATACATCATCAGTGGTTGCCTACAAAGGGGATGCACAGGCAAATATTTAGGATGATCAGGCTGTTTTGTATGGTCCTGGGGCAGCAGATACATGATACACAATTCTTTGCATTTTTCAAAACTCGAGAACGGCACAGTACAAAAAGTAAGCTTTAATGTATGCAAACAACAAAAAATGTCATTCCTCAAGGCTCTTAAACCCTATGGACATAATTCAGTATTTAAGTTGTTCCTTCTCTACCCTCTCCCTGGACGCACACGCTGGCTTCGGTCTCCCAGAATGAAGGTGGAGGGTAACGGGCCACATTAAGAGTACTTTTCTTCATCTCCAAATGACCCAAGGCTCCTCCTGTGGCTCCTGTCTGCCTTCCAGGCTTTATCCCTCAGGGATCAAGGTCAAACCTGGGCCTCTCACCTGGACTTTAAAAAAAAAATTTATTTTGAGATAATTGTAGATTCACATGTGGTTACAATACAGAGAATAATACCCTCTTCACCTGGTTTTCCCCAATGGTAACATCTCGCATAAATATAATACAATATCGCGCCCTGGCTGCTGGGGCTCAGTGCGTCGAGTGCTGGACTGTGAACCAGAGGGTCACCAGTTCAGTCCCAGTCAGGGCACATGCCTGGGTTGTGGGCTGGGTTGCCATTTGGGGGCGTGCAAGGGGCAACCACACATTGATGTTTCTCTCCCTCTCCTTCTCCCTCCCTTTCCCTCTCTAAAAATAAATAAATAAAATCTTTAAAAAATATATAATATAATATCACAGACAGAAAATTGCCATTGATATAGTTCACCCACTTTCTTCAGATTTTACCAGGTTTATATGCACTCATTTGTGTGTGTGTGTGTGTGTGTGCATGTACTTGCTTTTACACACGTGCATGCACTTAGTTCTGTGCAGTTTTATCACATGTAGATCCATGTGACCACCACCATATTCAAGATACAGAACATTTCCATCGTGAAAGTCTCACTTGGACTTTTAAAAGCGGTTTTGTCCTGTCTTCATGTTTCTCAAATGCAGCCCTTAGATGCATCAGCCCCCTGCAACACTTGTTAATGTGCAGTCTCCTGGACCTTCCCAGCACCCCTACTGGACCTGCATCTCTGGGGGTGAGGCCTGATCATCTGTATTCTTCACAGGCACCTATTTTGAGATCCACTGCTCTAACTGACCTCCAACTACCCCATCTACAATCCACCCTCCACGCTGTGGCTGCCAGAGGGACCTTTCTAAAACACAGCTCCGGCCATGCTGTCCTGCCACTTGACACTGCAGTGGCACCCAACTGTCATCAGGATGCGACTGTAGCAAGAAAAGCTCCCTGGGTTAGGCCCCATTTCCCACCTCCACCCATCCCTCCCCACTGCAGTTCAATCCCTCCAAACTCCTCTGATTCCTAGAACACGTCGTCACCTGCCTTATCATGTTCCAATTTCAGTTATGCTATTCCTTCTGCCTAGGATGTCCTGCCCACTCTTCTCTGCCTATTGCAACCCTATTCAGCTTTGCATTTTTACGGATGACTTGGTTGACAGAGGCTTGATGTCACCCAGCAGGTATAGGCAAGAGCAGCTGGGAGCCAGAATCCACCTGACTCTCTGTTCCTGGTCTTACCGTTTACCGTACTGTCATGGAGGCTGCAGGAGGCCACTGGTCTCTCTTCTCTGGCTGTCTCCTCACCTCCACTGGGCCTTCCTTCCCATCTGTCTCTCAGACATCTCACCCAAGACCTTCTGTCCCTCTCCCTAGCTGAGTGGACCTGGGACTCAGGGGCCTGAGAAGAGGGAGGAAAGGAAATGGGATTGAGCCCAAGGGTAACCCGACTCCTCCGCGAGTGGGCTTGGGTGCAGACACACCACGAGGGAGGGGGCTGGGAATCTGTTAAGCTTTGGGGAGGGGGGTGTTGCATGGGGGCTCCTGGAGAAAGGGAAGGAAGAGAGTGGAATCCAAGTCCCCTCCTCTGCTGCCCCCTCCCTCCACAGCTCCCTCGAAACTGGAGCCGGGGGGCCTAAAAATAGCCCCCAGGAGCAATTGCCAGCAGGCCGCCCTGGTGACCTTCTGGGTAGCACAGGCTGAAGGCGGGCGGGCAGCAGAAAGGCAGGGCGCCGGCCCCCCGGACTCATCTTCCAGGGCACCATCCCCTGGTGCCCCTGTGGCCGTCAGTTCCAGCGTCCCCCAGCCCAGCCATGCAGAAATCCCGGGGCACGCGAGCCGAGGAAGGGGGCACGAGGGCACCTCCCAGCCCCGGGGTGCCCCCGAAGAGGGCCAAGGTGGGGGCCAGCGGAGGGGCTGTGGAGGGGGCGCCAGTCTTCCTTCGGCCCCTGAAGGACGCCGCAGTGTTCGTGGGCTGCGATGTGCGGCTGCGGGTGGTGGTGAGCGGGACGCCCCAGCCCAGCCTCAGCTGGTTCCGAGATGGGCAGCTCCTGCCTCCGCCGGCCCCTGAGCCCAGCTGCCTGTGGCTGCGGAGTTGCGGGATGCAGGACGCCGGCACGTACAGCTGCAGGGCCCAGAACGAGCGGGGCCAGGCCTGCTGTGAGGCCGTTCTCACAGTGCTGGAGGTCGGAGGTAATGGGAAGGTGGGGGCTGGGTGGGGTGGTCAGAGGTAGAGAAGGGCTGCCCAGGCCACGTGGATTCATCCAGACTTCTTCCCAGGTGCTTTGGCTTCTCAGCTGCACTGACCCAGAGGTGCCCACTGAGAGGAAAGGGCAGGGAAAGGGGTGTCAAGGTAGAAAAGCTCCCCACAGGAAGGTCAGAGGCCAAGGGTCAGCGTTGGGTAGGCAAAGCCTGAGCCCCACTCAGATCTCTCTGGGAATTTCATAGTGGACACCCTCCTAGTTCCCTGTAACGAGAGGCCACCGGTGGAAAATCATCTTCACCAGCTCCAGTAATTTAGCCTTGAAACTCCTAATCAGCCGCGGACAGGTGTGTGCGTATGGAAGGACAGAGCCAGCCCCCTGGTCTCACCCACTGTTGAGAGGATAGGGCAGAGCTCCTCCCACTCTGTTGCAGGGGCAGGTTGGTATGGTCAGCACCAGGCTGGTTGGAAGAGGCCAGTGGGTGGACAAGTATGAATAAACAGGGTTCAGGGCATCAGGATGTAGGGCTAGGGCTGGGGGCTCCCAGGTGTGTAAGGAGGTGGGTGCCTGAGAACCCACATGCTGGTGTGTGCTTGTTCTTGTGTGTGTGTGCATGTGGGCTGTGGAGGGGTCCGTGGTACAAGTGGATGAGGGACAGGAGTTTGTGGAATGGTGTGGAAAGCCCATGGGCCAGCCATATCTAGCTAAGGTTTGTAGAGTATGGAAAGGAGATGCTTGGGGGGGTGCCTGGGGCCCTGCCTATCTAGGTATGAAGGGCTAGTCTCCTGTGTGAAGGGGAGGGTGATGGTCCGAGGCAGAAGGAGAAGGGTGTGAGGCTGGGCTTAGTGCTCAGGGTTTGTGTGTGTCTGGCCAGGGCCCTTTCTCCTTGAGTCCATGTTTGGGCTTCCTTTCTGACCTCCTCTAGGCCAAAGGCAGAGGGCCTTGGGCTGACTGAGCCTTGAGAAATATAATGCTGAGGAAATGGGCTATAGTTAGGGGAGATGGCGAAGAGCTTGGGGGTCACTGAGAGTGTCCAGGGCATTTTCAAGAGGGATTTCTCCCTCTAGCTGGATGGTGTCCTGTAGAGATACCTACTTGGGGACTGAGGGGGAGACACAGGAATGAAGCACCTCAGTAGCTGGAGGGGAAAGAAGACATTAAGGTGCAGCCATGGCAGGAGATGGAGAAGGAGCTCAGCCTCCCTCTGTCCGACCTCTCTCTCTAGCACCACCCTGCCCTCCCTCCTACAGTCTTCAATGACTGGTTCCTGGGAGTTCCTGTGGCCAGACCTGGGGCAGAGGGGACAAGGCTGGCTTCTCTTGGTTGGCCTTATACTTGGCTGGGTACAGGCTTTCCCAGCCTTGAGTCAGAGGATGGGGCCTGTCCTGGAAAAGCCCTGAGCTGGAGAAGGATGGGACACCTTGGGGACTGTATCTCTGGTCCCCAAAGGGGACTAGAAACAGAATATAAATCAAAGGGCATGATAGAGTGATGTGACTATGCCTGGCGGGGTGGCGGCGGGGAGACACGAGGGAAGGGAAAGGAAGTGCTGAGGAGCTGGTGGTCACAAGGGTTGTGTAGAGTTGGGAAGGACCACAGGAAGTGAAGCTCCAGATGCTTCCTTTGCAGGCGAGGACTCTGTGGTCCACAGCAGAGGAAGATCTGCCCAAAGACGTGCAGCTAGTTACAACCACCCCAGAATTAAGAAAACTGTCCTCTTGGTTTTGACTTTGGAAGCTTTTTACTACTCACTGAGTTCTGGAGGAGGGAGAGAGAGAGTAAGGGGGAGCTGTCCATTGTATGGAGAGTAGCCCAGACCTGGCCTTTCTGAAGACAAGAGCCTCTTAGTCCCCCAAAGTGGGCAGGGTGACAGGGTGCTAGAGCCCCCCTCCCTGGCAGGGCTGTCTCCTCAGCCCCTTTGTCACCTGGGTGGCGTGGCCCACGGAGTGAGCCCTGGCTGGCCTGCCTGGATGGAGGCCAGGGCAATGGTCTCCAGGCTGTTTGACTGGAACAGCCTGTGGGAAAGGCAAGGGCCCTGGGGGCCGTGGTGTTGGAGTGGGGCCTTTTGACAGTCATGCTGAACAGGCAGAGATTCAGGCTGCAGCAAGTCACATTTAAGAACTCTTTCCTACCTGTGAAATCTTTACCCCAAGAACAGCCTTACACTTTTTAATTGATGATAGTTCTTAGTAACTTATAATAGTATGACTAGATACTATGCAACGGTGAGGTAGGCAGTATGCTGTCATATCCTTTGACATATCATTTAAGTCCCATAGCAGCCCTGGGGGAACTGAGGGGCAGAGGGATTAAGTGACATGTCCTGTTGTACAGATAGGAGGTGACAGAGCAGGGACGGAAGCCTCTGTTCCACTGCAAAGAACCATGTGATTGACTACTACACCTCTCCCATAGGACTTGGGGGAGGGAGGGGCTTTGCTTTGGTGATTTTTGGGGACCGACTCGGTGAGTCTGGCTTCTTCCTCTTCCTGTTGCTCACCCCGCCCCCATCAGTCCCTGCCCAATGACAGGCTCTGGTCAGGGGCAGCTGAGCTAGGCGCTCAGCACTGCTCAGACTTACTCATGGAAAACTTTCTTGGTTGGGATCAACAGGGGGAGGACTTCAGGGTTCTCGAGGAAGCCCAGCCAGGACCTGGCTTCAGAGGGTAGGAGGCAGTCTTCTGGCTGGGACTGCTATCCGACTCAGCAGGATGGAATTGATGCTAAGGTTCCTGGCACTCTCAAAGCCCGGGGTGTTAGCTCCAGAATGGAGGAATATTAACATGGCTTGGGGAGGCTGGGCCCTGGGGAAGACAGGTGGGCTGCAAGCTGGAAAGTTTGAAAGGTAAGAAGCAGGAGGGTGGGATTTAGAGCATAGAAATAAGGAAATAATAGGAACAGTGAGTATGGCAGAAATACAGGAGTCTTAACATATATAAAGCGCCTTATCTCATTTCATTATTTAATTGCCTAAGCCCGGGTTACTGTTATGATGTATATGTGTGTGTGTGTATGTGTGTGTGTATGTGTATGTATGAATGAAAATTGAGGTTTGAAGAGGGCATTTACCCCAGGTCACATGGCTAGTTGGCTAGTGAGGTGGCAGAGCCTGATCTGAAAGCCAGGTCTCTGGGTCTAGGTCCACACTGCCTGTACTCATAGAGGGAAATGTGGGAAGACTAAGGCACGGACCTGTCACCATAAACACCCTTCTGTCATATCCCCAAAGTCATCTTCTGGCCTAGCGTCCGAAAAAGGCAGTCATTCCTCTCTTCCAAAACTCCAGGCTTCCATCCGCACGGGCTGAGAAGCCTTGTGCAAACCAAGTGACCAGAGTAAGTGCCACCCTCAGAGCTTGGGGCATGTGGCTGGAAGGGAAGGCCTGCACTAAAGGACAGGGGGTAAGGAGGAGCTGACAATGCTCACCCTTTAGTTGGAAGTTTCCTAGTCAAGGTCTGGAAGAATCTGGTGTCAATCAGAAGGGCCGAAGGTCAACAGATGGTAGTGAATCACGTGGGGGTGGGGGACTTGAAAGCATGGAGAGGAGAGGTTAGGGATAGGGAGACAAGGCCAGTTTAGGCAAGGCGGAGAATCCACGAGAACTGCATTGAGGTATAGTCTGCAGGTGTCATATTTTCACCTGGAATTTGGAATGTCTGGATGAAAAGCCAGGAGGGAACTGGTACGGTGTTGGGAACGGATATGGAGAGAGTCCCCATCCAGTCCTGCTGGGTCCTAATCAGAGGAGGGGGAGGAGGGGCCAGAGAGGGAGCAGTGAGGCGCTCTGAGAGGAAAGAAAGAAAAGCAGAGAGGCCCCGAAATCGGCCTGAAGCTTTCCTGCAGCAGGGCAGGTCCTCCCGGGCAAATCCGACGTGGAGTGCGAGATGGTAACTTCTCTGGCTGTTTCTTGGAAAACGTCTGGGTCAGGACAGAGAAGGGAGGAAGGCTGGATGAATGAGCTGCTCCTGAAAGGGTTATTATCCCCATCCACGCCACCCCTCATCCTCTCCCGGCTCTACCCTCCCCCCAGCATGTTTACCAAGTGCCTGCTGTGTGTCAGCACTGTTCTTGGTGCTTGGGATACATGGTGTGGGGACGGGGGAAAGACCAAAATTTCTGTCCTCCTAGAGATCACACACCAGTGGGGGAAGATAGACAATGTTCAATACACATAATAAATAAGCAAAAATCGTGTCCTGTGTTAGGAATACAGAGCTCATGAAGATCTCAAACTCAGGGTGAGTGAAAGGAGGCACGGGATAAACAGAACCTAGGCGCGAAAGAGTGGAAGCAAGAGGGGAGCAGTGGGTGTACCTGGTTCAGAGGTGGGTCTGCGTGAGAGATCAGGCAGAGCACGGCGACCCGGGTTTTCTCTGGAAGGGGAAATGCTGGCTGTGCAGAAATTAGAAGTCTGGGTTTTGGGAAATGACAGGGGGGCACTGCAGTTCAGCCAGGGAGGAAAGACAGGCAATGTTGGGCCACCCTGCACGCACGCCCAGGTCAGCCTTGTGGGGGTGAGCCGAGCAGGCCCAGAGCGGGAACACAGAATCCCACTGGCCTGTCCCCAGCCCAGCTGTCCCATCACTCACGCCCGCTGCTCATTGGTTATTTTTGCTGTGGAATGTGCCAGCCCCTCGGATTCTCCTGGAGAACAGGGGCTCAAGTTACCCCCTTCTCCTCACTCAGCTCCCCCATCTGTGAGTGGGTGTGTTTGGGGGTGGGCAGGGAAAGCGCCTGTGGGTGTTCAGGGTCCTCTGGCTGGAAGTGATATGGACACACATCTACCCTCTCTACACATGTCCCCTTGCATGTATCTGTATGTGCAACATTTGCCCCCGGGAGTCTGGGAAACGGGACCACTTGCATGTCCACAGAACATATAAGACATGACTTTAAACTTGAAAATAAAGGGGCCACAAACTCAAATAACTTCAGGAGCCAAATAGAAGCTGATAATGAGCAAAGTGCTGTTGTCAGTGGCTGAACTTGAGCGTGCTTGCCCACCTAAAATGTATATTGTGCAGACTGAACAAAACTCATCAGTTGGCTCTATATTTATTTTGAACCCATGCTTTCAAGAAATAAAGTTAGGGAACCTACTGACCCATCAACACGTGAGGCTTCATGGCATGGTGGTCACTAACTAAGTCACAGTGCCTGGGTTAGAATCCTGGCTCTACTGATTAGTGGCTGTGTGACCTTGGACATGTCATCTCTCTGTGCCTCAGTTTCGAGGGTTAAATGCGTTTATTCATGCAAAGTGCTTAACAGGATACTGGGTTCGTACTAAGCATGCAATAGTGTTAATGATAGCGACTCTGTAGTCACATCTCGGAAACCAGGGTTGGCATTACTTGTGGACACTGGGATGGAAATTTGGATCTGGGGGACACGTGGAGACACACAACTTGTGCGGCTTTAGCTAAGTGATAGGACTTTTCTGAGCCTTAATCGTGTAGGTTAAATGGAGCCAGTTAATGCTCATAAAGGTTTCAGGCTCACAGAGTTGTCATGAATGAGGTAGCATTCATAAAGTTCTTCTCACTTAGTACATGATTAAGAAACTTACTTATAGTACTTAGGTGGGAAGAAGGGTTTTGTGCAGGCAAAGTGCGCATGATGCTGAATGGGAGAACAAATGAAGTTTAGTGAGTGTGCTCACCTGTGACAAGGTAGGTCCTATTTGTGAATAATAGGGGAACCTCTTGGCACTTTAGCTTGTGTGTGCGTGTGTGTGTGCGTGCGTGCACTAGGTGCAGGGATACAGTGAGTACCATCAAGAAACTCAAGAGCCCTCTTTGGCTTTCCTGAGGGGCCTGGGGTTTTTTAGAATCTGGGGCCATGTCAGCAGATGCCCCCACTCACGAGGAACCTTGCCTCTTGTACGACCTAGGCGCCCCCACTCGGTGCTGTGTGGCCTACGGTGTGCTCCGGCCACAGGCGAGTTGGGTACCGCCTGGCACAGGGTTCATGTGCGCATGTTTGTAGCGTGAGCAAGTCGAGATTCACTGACCTTCCAGAGCGGTCCAGCGAGAGGCGGAAGGGGGTGGCTTGGAGGTCGCACAGGGCTGCCAATGAGAGAGTGGCCCGATCTTTTATGGGGGCCATTGAACTGCTTTCTGTGCCTCAGTTTCCCCATGTGTCCAGGGCCTGGGAGGCAGATGCGGGGTAGGGGTGCGGGGAAGCAAGTGATAGCCTCCCCAGGGGACGCAGGGAAGGGGCGCCAGGTGGGGTGCAGGCTGACGGGGGAAGGGCGGGCTCTGGGCGCGGCTGCCGCCGCCTTCCCTACCCCCGCAACCCCGCCTGGGTTCCCGCTGCCCCGAGGCTCCTTCCTCCACCAGCGCTGGCTCGCGTCCGCACCCTCGCTCGCCCCCGGCCCCGCCTCCGACTCCGGCTCCGCCCCGCCCCCGCCCGTCCCCTCCTCGCCCGGCCGCCCGCCTGGCCCCCTCCCCCGCCATGAAGAAGCTGTGGGTGAAGAAGCGTTTCCAGGTGAGGGCTCCGGGGGCGGGCGGCGCCGGGAGGGGGCAGGAAGGGCTGGGAGACCTGAAGGGAGGGCGGGTCACCGCAGCTGGGCCCCGGGGAAGGGGCGCTGGAGTCGCGCCTGCCTCGCCCGGGCCGCCGAGGCCGCCAGCCGGGCGAGGTCCGGGGGGGCTCCTGGATCTGGGGTCTGGGCGCGCAGCCCCCCTCTCCTCCTCTCCCGGTGCGGAAGGGCAGCCCCCCCTGCCCCCCACCTCCATCGCCTGCATTGCCCGCGACCACTCGGGAAGGTCTCCGAGCCACCTTTGGCGTGGAGTGCCCACTGGCCTCTTGGCCACCTTGTCTCCTCTAGCTTCTAGCCAGTCTGGGCCCTGGGCCCTGGCCCCTGCCCGGCTTTCCCCAGCCCCCCACTCTGGAGCCTTCCATCTTCCGGAGCTCCTGAAAGCCAGGCACAGGGATCCGCGCTGAGCTCAATAAATTCCTGAAGCCCTGCCCTGTCCTGGGGTACTTGGGCCTCCTTCCTGCATTCATGAAGCCCTGGCTTTTGGGGGAACCTTGCCCTCTGTCCCCCATCACCCTCCCCACCCTCTTGACACGCATTCCAGGGATCTTCTTATCGGCAGGAATCTGTGTCTGTCTCCATCTCCCAGTCATCCAAGCACCCCACCTCCATCTCTTCCTTCATGTCAGTCAGTCTCCTATCCTGTCTCCTAGCCTTTGTCTCCCGGGGTGTCGCTCAGGTCCCCACTCCTGTGAGTCTCTCCATTTTGAGTCCCAGCATCTGACCTGCAGCCTTGCTGTCCTCTGTCCTTCCTCCCCTGCTCTTCCCCAGAGCCAAACTGAGCTCCAGCTGGGAGGGCCGACAGGCAAGGGAGAGTGGAGACATTCCCCATGGGATTGGGGGAGCTGGCCACCTTGAGTTTCTGTCCATCCTCCCCCTCACACACACACTGACCCCTGGAATGAATTTCTGTTTGATGTAGATGTTTGGACAGGAGGTATGGGGCTGTCAGGGATGCGCCCTGCCCTCAACAACTCATTCTGGCTTTTCTCTTTCAGAAAACCGGCCACTCCCGCCGGGCCTTTAGCCGCCTCACCCATGGTGCGTGGACTGTGGGCTTCCTGCTCTAACCCTAACCCTCACCTTCTCTTGGTCCATGTGCCTTTGTGAGGCACCCAGGCCCTGAAGACAGCCCAAGAGATGTGGGATCCCCCAACACACACACGTACCCATACTCACCTACCCACCCAAGAAGGCCCCCTGTGCCCTGCAGCTGAGAGGACCTAGCAAAGGGAGTGGGGAGTCAAGCACACCCCACCATGGACTCACTGTTCTCTGTCCATGGGGCCAAGTGCGGATGAGCTCATAGCTGTGCTGTGGCCACCAGCTCGTGGCTCCTGCCTCATGGCACTCATAGAGAAACTGAGGCTCAGAACCTGATAGAGTCTGACAAAGTTAAAATATATGCCCAGGAAACTTTGCTCCTAGCCTGCCCACTGGGTATTTGTGAGGACCAATCAGCAGAAGAGAGGGCTGGGGAGGAGGGTGCCTGTCACCGTGATGCAGGGCAGAGGGGAGAGGGTGGTCTGTAAGGAGGGGCCGCACTGTGCAAAGGTTGTACTGGCAGGTGAGCCTGATTCCTGATGGGGGTGGCTGGGCTGAGCACAAGCAGGCATGTGTGCGAATGTGTATGTGTGTGTGACCAGTGAGTACACCAGTGAAAGTGCCAAGGGTACAGAATAACTGGGGTAATGGGAATAGCCAGGCAAAGCATACAGGCTTCCCAGCCCTGGGCTCCTTGGGGGCTTGCAGGCAGTCAAGAACTAGAGCTGCTTTGCCCATCCCAGGTGTCGTCCTCCCCTGCCCCGTCCCCACAGGGCATCTCTGGGCACTGGGTACCCTGGTGCCCTCTGTGCTGCCTGCCCACCATGCCCTACCTCACAAACGCTCTGATAACAGTCTGTCCATGTCTCTCTTCTGCTGCTCCTATGGAAGCGAAGTTTTCCGCTCCTGCAGAAAGCAAAGTTACGGTAGGAAACTGGCTCCTGCCCTAGCCCTCCACTCCCCCTTCTTCCCTGCCCAACCCGGCCTCTCCTCACCCTGCCTCAGCTGCACCCTGATGTGTTCCGGCTGGCTTGGGGTGGAGGACAGGCTGGTCCTGCGGTTGGTCGAGTGTCCTGACAGTACAACTCTGAGGTGACTCCCCTTTGTTCCTGGGGTACAGGAACTCAGGATTTAGAGCCTTGGAGCCTAGGACCTTGTTATTTTGGGGGCTGCATGGGAACTTAAGCTACCACTGGCAGGGGAGGAGGGACAGGGGCTTCAGGTCATTCGCTAAATGGTTGGGAGGGGGTGGCAGGTAGTTGAGGGCACTACCAGGGAGGCAGGGGTGAGTAGCCAGGGGCCCAGAGATGGAGCCAGGGAGCTGGCATGGAGAGGTTACCCTGAACAGCTCAGGATGGGCAGGGGCGTGTGGAGAGCAAAAGAGAAGGGAAGATAGGTGCCAGAGGCCCTACAGTGGTAAGACAGAGCCTGCTGTGGGGGAGGCAGGAGTGACATGGGGAAGAGTCAGAGCGAGAGGGAGGAGGGCCCTGCCCACACAGACCCCTGTTCCTCCAGACTCGGAGACAGGTGAGGATGACATCAGCGATGTGCAGGGGACCCAGCGCCTGGAGCTTCGGGATGACAGGACCTTCAGCACCCCCACAGGTGAGTTCTCTGGGTGCTCAAAGAGCAGGCGGGTGGGCCTCCCACGAGAGATGCCTGGGCTTCACCATACTCCTTTCTTTAGGGGGCTCCGATACCCTGGTGGGCACCTCCCTGGACACGCCCCCAACCTCCGTGACAGGCACCTCCGAGGAGCAAGTGAGCTGGTGGGGCAGCGGGCAGACGGTCCTGGAGCAAGAAGTGGGCAGCAGGGGTGGCACCCGCCGCCCCCCGGGCAGCCCAAGGCAAGCACAGGCAGCCGGGGCCGGGCCACGGCACCTGGGGGTGGAGCCGCTGGTACGGGCGTCTCGAGCTAATCTGGTGGGCGCAAGCTGGGGGTCAGAGGATAGCCTTTCGGTGGCCAGTGACCTGTATGACAGCGCATTCAGTCTGTACAGAGGACGGGCGCTCTCGATCCACGTGTAAGTAATGCTTCCCATGGGCCTGTACTGTCCTCCCTCACCGTGCTGTCCTGCGCTGCCCCTCACTGCTCCGCCAACCCCCATCCCTCCCCAGCACCATCCACCCTCTGTGCACTTCTCCGCCCCTCATTGCTTCCAGTCCTGGCCACAGCTCTTCACTCTGTCTTCCCACACTGCTCCGTCCGTCTCCTGTGCCCACGTCCGCCCACACCCACTGTTCTGGCTCACTGTGCCATCTCCACGGTCTTGGACCCCTCTGTCCTTCCCTCATCTCCTCCAATATCTCCACTTTCCCAGGGGCCCTCTCCTGCCTCGCCCATTCAGGCTCCAGTTGTCCCCAGGATCCCCCCCCTCGGGGCCCCCTCCGTGCCTGCTGTCTCAGCAGCTGCTGCCTTTTCATCTCTCTGCACATTCCTGTTCCCATGTGGGCCTTTTTCTGGGAGGAACGGAACCACGGCAGCTCCCGGGAGAGCAGGAGAGAGCAAGGGAGCAAGAGCACAACCAGGAGAGAGAAGAGAGCGAGGTGGTCAGGGGGCAGATGGGGCCAGGGGCCTGGGAAAGCAAGAGGTTGTGGGGGAGGCAGGGGCCAGGGCAGGGAGGGATGGAGACAGGGGGCTGGGGTGAGGCAGAGGACTTGGAATGCTGCAGGGGGGTGCCTGTGATGATGGAGAGGGAGATGCTGGAGGGTGGGGTTGAAGGCTGTCCTGGGAGGGGGTTGGGGAGCAGAGGTGCGGCAGTGGGGCAGTAGAGCCGTTTTTGGAGATTTGGGGGTTGCCACATACAGGAGGGAGTGCTATGGTAGAAGAGGGGAGTGGCTGATCATGGAGGTTTTGGGGGGCATCTGGGGAGGTGGCAGGGGGCGTGATTTGTGACGGGTGTAAGTGTGTGGGGGAGGTACCATCATGGAGAAGGAAGGGGCCTGGTGTGGAGAAGGTGGTGGGAGTAGCTTTTGGTGGGCAGAAGAGAGGCCTGGGCAGGGGCAGGGGCAGGGGCAGGGGCAGGGAGGCTCCCTTGCTTTTTTCTGATTGGCATTAACCAGGTGCTCCTGTGCCCTGGACTTGCCTTTTCCTTTCCTGCCTCTCTTTGCCAGGCCCCAGCCGGAGCCTGGAGTTGCTATGGCAACTTCAGAGGAACCCATTTCCTTAGTGATGTCTGTGGTACAGAGGCTGGCCTGGAGCTTGAAACTGCTGGCAAGAGGCCTTCCCTTGCTGTCCCAATTTCTCTCCATGCCTCACCCAGTTCCCAGAGGCCATTCCTCAGGGACTCTGCTGTCCCTCCCCCAGAGTGGACTCTGCCTCCCTGCAGGTGGCTGGCTGAGGTCCCGCTGCCTCAGGGTACTATGGGTCACCGTCCGCACCCTCTCACCCCCATCAGAGGTGGGCTGTGCAGTAGAGGTGGCTGGCCCAGTCTGAAACATCCTTACAGTCAGGCACCCTTAGAATTTCTGCTGGTGGCCGGCACCCTATTTCTCCTCCCTTCTGTGCCACCAGGATCCCAGACATTGTGGAGGAAACAAGGACTCAGGAGTCAGACTCCCTGGGTTTCAACCCTAATACTGACCATTTCCTAGCCGTTCCACCTTGCTAAGGCACTTTACCTCTTTAAGCCTCAGTTTCTTCATCCGTAAATGGACCTACTAACAGTTCCTACCTCAAAGGACAGTGGTGAGGATTGCGTGACTCAGTGCATTTAGAGCATTTAGCACATGCCCGGCATACAGTAAGTCCTCAATGAGCCGCTTCATAACTTTTTCTTAAGCTGTCTCTAATGTGTCAGGTGTGTTGCTAACATCGCAGATTCCTTTTCTTGCGAATCTTTGTTTGATGTGCTCCCCAAGGTGGTCCAAGTGGGGGTGACTGAGGCCCAGCTCTTGGCCTCAAAGCTCTGTAGGTGAGAGAGGGGTACTCTGGGCTGACCAGCTCCTTCCCGTCTCCTCTTCTCCCACACTCCTGATTCAGGCCCACGCAGTAGTTATTTCTGAGCTGAGTTATTTCTGAGCATACCCCTTTAGGGAGCTTCTGTGCTTCTCCGGGGAATTCCAAGGACTCAGGTAACTTTCCCAGGGGCAGGACAAAGTTAAAGGCCTGTGCTGGGGGCAGATTGATTAAGTGGAATTGGAACCTGGGTATCCCAGTCTCCTACCCTAGGGACCCCAGCTACCACCTGCTGTGTCCTATCAGTCCTGAACTCAGGTCTGAGCTGGTGTTAGGCAACCAGAGGGATGGGGCATTGCTCTGGAGGGAAGGCTCAGGTTTGTGCCCGCCCTTCTGCTGTGAAGGGGGTTATGTCCTGCTGAGGACAGGCAGGGCTGTGGAGGCCAGCTGGGGACAGGAATGAGTGGGAGGCTGCATTCCTGAGGGGGCCCCACCCCATCCTACCCTTCTGCCTGCCATCACCACTTCATCCTTTGGGTCCTAAGCCTCATTCTTTTCTCTCCCACCGCTCAGTTTTGTTTCTGCTGTTTCCCAGCTTCTGGGGCTGGGGGGAGGGGGCCGGTCAGAGCCCCTGGGGCTGAGTCTGTACCTGGACCCAGTTACTAGACCAATCTGGTGCCAGAGCCGCCACCTCTCCCCAGCACAGCACCTGCTCTGGCTGTGCCTTCCTCTTTCGGGGGAGGGGGCTGAGGTCTGGCCCATCTTACCCCCAAGCCTTCCTAGCATGCCCCACCGCCATCTCCTGTCACGAGCTGAGGGTCTAGGAGAGGTGGCCGCCTGAATTTTCTACCCCTCTTCGTCTCCGTTCTGCAGCAGTGTCCCCCAGAGTGGATTGTACAGGGAGGAGCCCGACCTTCAGCCTCAGCCTGCCAGCGAAGCCCCACGTCGCCCGGCCCTACCGCCTTCCTCCAAATCCGCGCTACTGCCCCCACCATCCCCTCGGGTGGGTAAGAGGCCCCCACCTGGACCCAGCGCCCAGCCCCCAGCCACCCCCACGTCGCCCCACCGACGTACTCAGGAGCCAGTGCTGCCCGAAGACACCGAAGAGAAGCGAGGGAAGAAGGCCAAGTCGTCGGGGCCCTCGCTAGCGGGCACGGTCGAGTCTCGGCCCCAGACGCCTCTCAGTGAGGCCTCGGGCCGCCTGTCGGCGCTGGGCCGCTCGCCGCGGCTGGTGCGCGCCGGGTCCCGAATCCTGGACAAGCTGCAGTTCTTTGAGGAGCGACGGCGCAGCCTGGAGCGCAGCGACTCGCCGCCAGCGCCCCTGCGGCCCTGGGTGCCCCTGCGCAAGGCTCGCTCCCTGGAGCAGCCCAAGTCCCAGGATGGCGCCCCGTGGGGCTCGCCCGGGGCCTCTCAAGAGGAGCTGCGGGCAACATCGGGCAGCGTGGCCGAGCGGCGCCGCCTGTTCCAGCAGAAGGCTGCCTCGCTGGACGAGCGCACGCGGCAGCGCAGCCCGGCCTCCGAACTGGAGCTGCGCTTCGCCCAAGAGCTGGGCCGCATCCGCCGCTCCACGTCACGGGAGGAGCTGGTGCGCTCTCACGAGTCCCTGCGTGCCACGCTGCAGCGCGCCCCGTCCCCTCGAGAGCCCGGCGAGCCCCCGCTTTTCTCCCAGCCTTCCACCCCCAAGACCTCACGGGCCGTGAGCCCCGCCGCCGCCGCCGCCGCCGCCCAGCCAACCCCTTCAAGCGTCGCGGGGAGGCCCGGGGACGAGCCGGGAAGGCCCCGGAGCCGAGGGCCGACAGGCAGGACTGAGCTGGGGGAAGGCCCACAGCAGGAGGTTAGGCGCCGGGACCAGTTCCCGCTGACCCGGGGCAGAACCATCCAAGAGAGCCGGAGCCCCGTGCCGCCCCCCGCCCCAGCCGATCCCCCCGAGGCCAGGACGAAAGCCCCACCAGGTCGGAAGAGGGAGCCCCCGGCTCAAGCCGTGCGCTTCCTGCCTTGGGCCACGCCGGGTCCGGAGGGCGCTGCTGTGCCCCAGACCTTGCAGAAGAACCGGGCAGGGCCTGAGGCCGAGAAGAGGCTGCGCAGAGGGCCCGAGGAGGATGGTCCCTGGGGGCCCTGGGACCGCCGAGGGACTCGTAGCCAGGGCAGAGGTCGTAGGGCCCGGCCCACCTCTCCTGAGCTCGGTAAGGCCCCCCGAAGCACCAAGAAGGTGCTGGGACCTGGGTGGGAGGGCGTTTGGGGAGAACCAGGCTGCCAGGCAGTTGCAAGGATATGATTTCCCAAGGAAGTCATGGACCCAAGCTCAAGTTGAGTGCCAGTTGATGTGTAAAACCTGCCTGCTGGTGAGGCAGAGTGAGTGTGTTTTTAGGGATGTGGAGTGGAGCCCAGGAGTGAGCAAAAACCCGGTGCCCAGATGCCTGCCATAGGCCCTGCCGTGGGTCCAGTGGCCTGCTTGGGTCAGGGACCTGACTGTGGTGGGAGGCACTGGTGGAAATAGAAGGAGCCCCTCATTGGGGGAGGAGATGGAATCCTACTTCAATAAATAATTTGTTTGGTCCCTGTTACAGGCAGGCTTTGGACCAGCCAACTCTCACCTCTGCCCTCCCCATCCTGGCACCCTCCCCCGACCCTTCCATGGCCGCTAAGATCTGACCCAGCCTCCCTTTCTAGCCGCCTTGCTCCTGTCCTCGAGTCACTGCGCTGCTGAGCTGACCGTGGTCCCAGGCCAGCCTGTGTGTGATCTCCCACTCTTCCTGTGGGTGGTGGCCAATAGCCAGACTGCCCCTGCCCCTCCCTCTGCTCCTCCTGAACACCGACTTGGGGCCCACCCCTGGACGGAGGCAGAGGAAGCCATCCTTCCCTTGCTCCCACCGCCTGCTGCTTCCTCAGGCCAGAGGCCCCTACTCACTGCTCCCGGGGGACCCTGTGCATGCCTTTCGCATTGCACTTATTACCCTGTATTTTTTTCAGCAGAATTGCTTTATTTTTCGTTTAAGTATTACAGTCTCAAGGCCCTGTCCTCCGTTCTCCTGGCCGTATCATTATCGCATACTCACAGTCCTGTCCGAGGCATTGTGTTAGCTGGGCACTTAGGGCTGTCATTTTAACTTAGTCTGTGAGCTAGCTTTGCAAGATACTGGGTATTATTTATCAGCTCCACCTTACAGATAGCAAAACTGAGGCGCAGAGAGGTCATCTCATCTGCCCAAGTTTACGGAGCTAGAAGTCAGCACGATGGGGATTCTTGCTGCTCTTTCAGCCCTGTGCTTTATCTAGAAATACCCAGAGGGACCCCTTTGTGTGGTCACGTGTCCTGTAAGCAGGGACCACATCTTATTTCTCGTGGTATCCCCGGTGCCAAACGGAGCTTAGTATGTAGCCAGTGCAGTGTCACTGCCGGACGAAGGGACGAAATCAAAGTTGATTTTCACGAGGCCTCGCAGAGGGCTGGTGGCCTCTCGTGACTCTGCGGCGTCTCCAGTGTGACAGTACGCCATGCGTTGCCCTGGGGTTCCACTGTTATTGCTTTCGTCTCGGGGTGCTGTTAGCTTGTCTTCTGTCTGTGTGGAAGCTTGTACTCTCTTGTGCCCCTCACAGTGCCTCGCACGGGGTCTGACCTGCCATCCCTGACCACTGATTGGTATAAAGACACAGCACAGTTCCTGCCTTCCTCCAGAAACAGCACTGTGGCTGAGGCTGAAGAGCAGCCAAACTAATGTGGGGTCCCAGCTGCCCTATCCTGCTTGAGAACCCCCCTTCTGTCTTCCTTTCTCCCTTGTCTCAGGACATTCAGGAGAGAGACCTTTTGCTCCCCACCCCCCACCTTCTAGAAGCCCCTCTTTCTGGGTTTGGATGTCCAAGATTTGGGGCTGCCATCACACCCTCTCCCCCTGAGTCATCCCCATAGGGACCATGTCCCTTTACCCTGCCTGCTGTGTCTCTGGCAGAGTCTTCGGATGACTCTTATGTGTCTGCTGGAGAAGAGCCCCTGGAGGCCCCCGTCTTTGAGATCCCCCTGCAGGATGTGGTGGTGGCCCCAGGGGCAGATGTGCTGCTCAAGTGTATCATCACTGCCAACCCCAGTCCCCAAGGTGAGCTCCAAAGTTGGGGCGTGGCTAAGGTTGAAACAGGGAGGGGTAGGGGAAGAGGGGAGATCACCTACCGCACAGAGCTGGCCTGATTCCTGTGCCTGCATTAGAGCTGTCCCAGAATTCCCTGAGAGAGGGGAGGGCAGGCCTGGGCTTCTCTGTGAGGGAGGGGAGTCATCCGAATTCCCTGGGGTGGGGAGAGGAGTGGTTTGTGTTCTGTGTGGGGTGGGGGGAGATTTGTCCCAGCACGCCCCTGTGGGCCATGGCGACGCGGTCACCCTGCTGCTCTCCCACAGTGTCCTGGCAGAAGGACGGGTCCGCACTGCACAGCGACGGCCACCTTCTCATCCGGGCTGAAGGCGAGCGGCACACCCTGCTGCTCCGAGAGGCCCGGACAGCCGATGCCGGGAACTACACGGCTACCGCTACCAACGAGCTCGGCCAGGCCAGCTGTGCTGCCGCGCTGGCCGTGAGACCTGGTAGGGAGGCTGTGGGCCCCAGGGCCGGGTGGGGTGAGCAGTGACCCTTCCCTGTGGGGCCAGGCTCCCTTCCTGCTCCCTGGAGCTCAGCTTCCAACCGGTGTGCACAGTCTGTTCTCTCGTGTCCGCAGCTCTGGTGGAAGGTTTTTAAATGGCCTTGGCCTCAGGGCAAAGGCCAGATTCCCAAGGCACACAACAGGGTGGCCAATTCCTGAAGTCACTGAAATTTGTCTTTAGACATCGTGTAAATGCCATCCTTTCGTGGCATTTTCCTGAACAGGGTCCTGTGGGGAAAGCAAATTATCCACGAGTCTCTGAGAAAAAGACTCTCCCCGCTCAAAGGGCTTGAAAGCCATCAGGAACCTTCTGAGGTTATTTCTTCTCTAGAACAGCCTCCTTGCCCCCCTTAAAAGACATGCTTTTAAGTGCTCCCCTCCCTCCCCTACTCCTTCTGTTGAACCCAGAGTTCTAAAGAGGGGGCAGCTGAGACCACTTCTTGGGAGCTGGCAGTGGCTGAGGCCGCCTCGTTTTCTATTTTTGTGAAAGTCCTCACTTGGTGTTGGATGATTTCCTTTGGGTTTAAGCCCAGTTTCTTTCAAGTTCACGGTAGGGCTGGACTGGTGTCCACGTACATGGCCAGTTCAACTCATTCAGGTTGCTGGGCCTGACCATGTGCGTGACCCTAGGCAGTGCGGGTGGGGGGAGATGAGACTGGGGAAGGGGCATTCAAGGAGAGATGCAGATTCAGCCCTCAAGGAGATTACCACTGGTAAAGACCTTCCATCAGAGGACTTAGGTGGGAGGAAAGGACGGGGCAGATGAATCCTGTACTGAGGACAGTTGGGCCATGGTCAGTGTTGTGGGGTGTTGGGCTGGGAAGCCTCAGGGCCCTGAAGGAGGCTGGGGCTCAGACCAGCAGCGGGAGGGGGCGGGCAGGCCCCAAGGGGGAAGAGCAGGCCTGTTCCGGCCCTTCCTTTCACTCAGCCCCTGCAGGTGACAAGATAACAGAGCCTGTCTTGCTGTGGTCTCAGGGCCTCAGCACTTTCTTGGTCAAGGAGTGCTGGCTGGTATCTGACCTGAGTCCAGGTCTTTAGATCCTTTTGGTTTGATCCATCTGGCTTTGCAAAACGGCAGGTCTTAGCTTATAGACCCGTCCCCACCAGGAGCTCAGGTTTTAGGCTCCCTCCTTCCCCCTTCCCCTCCCACCTCGATGAATCATACCTGTTCCTCCACTGCCCTCCTTCCCTCCTTCCATCACCCTTGGGATCTGGCTTCTGACTCAGCTCCCAGCACCGCTTAGGGGGCCCAGGTCCAGCTCGAGGACTCTGGTCAATACCTGGCTTGGACTGAGATTTGGCAAGGAGTTGGGGGTGGGGGGGGTGCCCCAGTACTGGCTTGGGGCCATTTGGGAGCCTTTTAAGGTTGAGAAGGAGGCTCGGGGCAAGGCAGCTGTCTGCACTTGACTGGGAGTTCTGTCTTTGCCTGCTAAACCTTCCTGCATTTCAGTTTCCTCATTTGTAACCCAGAGATAATTATACTATTCACAGGAAAGAAAGCAAATGTGTGAACAAGCTTTATGAACTGTAAAGCTGTAGACAAATGTTAGTTGTTAGCATTATTAAGTGGCGCTGTTGTGCATAGGAGCTCAGGTTCCCACCAGGCTTTGGGAAGCTGTCTTCCCTTCCCTTCCCTTCCCTTCCCTTCCCTTCCCTTCCCTTTCTTCACATTGTCTGTGCCTTGGGATCACCTCCCCACCCCGGCCAGGCCCACACCCCAGCCCCCTCATGTTTCCCAGCCTGTCATAGCATCTCTGTGCCACCTCACCCTGGGGAACCAGGCTTTGCACCCAGAGAACAGCTCCTGAAAGTCCGACTGGTCCAGGGCTCCAGGGCTTGAGGGGCAGGCACGTGGGTCCAGACTCAGCTCTCGTGGAGGAAGCAGACTTTCTTACCCTACAAGGCTCTGTTTGGTCCAGAGCCGCTGGGTGGAGGCCAGCGGACCGAGAAGCAGCAAGAGTGGGCGGAACCAACGGGTGGCAAAGACACTTGGCAAAAGCCAGGGTCCCGGGCCTGGAGTTTGTAGGGAATGAGGAGGTGGGGCCAGGGAAGGGTGTTAGGCAGTGCGGCTGTGGGTGGGGTAGGAGCAGGTTGAGGGAAGGAGTGTGTGGTGTCTTGTGGGAAGAGGCCTTGTGGAGCCACTTCCTTTTCTGGCTCCTCACCGACCCCTTTGGTAACCAGCACTGGCCACCCAGTGCCCTCTTGGGGTGCACACAGGACCTGCTTTTGAGGGCCCGCAGATCTCCATTCCTGGTTGGGAGTCACTGGAACAGGGAATCGGTAACTAGAGCATGTAGTTACCAGCTCTGGCAGGCCCACCCAGCCCTGGACCCCTCCCTGCCTGCCCCGCCCCACCAAGTGACTGCTGAGACCACAGTTGAGCTCCCCAAGGGTGTGTGTGTATTTGGGGCCGGGGGTTGGAGGGCGTGAGAAGTGCACTTAACTGAAGCCAAGCACTCCGCAGCTGCCCGCGTTTACCACACAGGCATTTATTGAGTACCAACGGGTGCCGCGGCTCCATCTCTCAAACCAGTGTGGTGCGTTTGGAGAGTGCCATGTACCTCTTCCAGTCCCTTTCACAGCTCTTCCCTTCCTTGACCTACATCACACCACGGACAGGTGACCCTTGAACAACGCGGGGGTTAGGGTCACCTACCGCTGTTGCAGTAGAAAATCCAGGTTTAACTTAGTCAGCCCTACACTGAGGCAGGTGCCCCACCACCAGGTGACCCTCAAACAGCGCGGGTTCGAACTGTTTGGATCAATTGGAAAAAATCCATTGCAGTTCAAACCCGTGTTGTTCAGGGTCAGCTGTGTATCTCCTGGAGGGTCGTGACAGGTGGTGACATTCCCAGTTTACAGACGAGAAGGGGAAACATGGAGTGTGAAATGACACAGAGGTAGCACAAGGCCAGCGCCTTTACTTAGCACCTGTAATCTGCCTAGGAACGCTCTAAGCAACACAGGGTTGAAATGCTCACCTGTGAAGCAAACAGACCTAGTGCGATAGCAGATGAAAATAATAGGGCTGGTTAGCATTTCCTGAGCGCTTTGTGTGTGCCAGGCCCTGTGTTGATCGGGTTCTCACATTTAATCCACCCTGTAAGGCAGGTCCTGTGATTATGCCCATCTTACAGATAAGGAAAGCTTTAGCAGAGTTCCCTAGAGTAGCTCCGATCAATAGAACTCTCTGTGATGATAGACATATTATGTATGTGTACGGTCCCGTGTGGTAGCCACTGGCCACATGTGGCTATTGAGCACTTGAAATGTGGCTGGGGTACCTAAAGAGCTGACTTTTTCATTTCATTTTACTTTAAATAATGCACATTGGAATAGACTCCAGGGCTGTTTAATATACATTTAAATAAACTCAGCTGTAGTAGGCACGGAGGGCAAGAGGGAAGTTGGGTGATGATTTGGAGCCCTGTCCCTGGATCTCCCAAGTCTATACTCCCAACCACTGCACCACACTGTCCCCTTTCTCTGCTCTGAAGAGAGAGGGTCAGGATTCAGGTGGAACTGTGCTCACGAGCTCATGAGGGCAGGGATGGGAGACTGCTGCTGCCTTCTGTGGGCGGGTCAGACTTAGGGTTTTCTTTCCTTCCTCATTGGACCCCCACCCCCACCATGGCTGTGGTCTGCTTTGTTTCCCTGCACGCCCGGTGCGCACACAGTTGGCTCACCCACCAAGGGCTCTCTGGTCAGGAGGCGGGGAGCTGTGGGTGGCTCCGTGTGCCCAGCCGCCATCCTGCTGCCTTCAGTCCTTTCCTCAAGCACAGGTTTCCTGTCTTTGAGCTCGAGGTTCTAGCATTTTCCAGTGGAGACCTTGGCCTCTTCACTTAATCTGGCTGCCATGTTCTCCTCTGTATAGCAGGGATCGTTATAACTCCTGGACTGCTTTCTCGCTAAAATCTGTGATGCCCTGTAGGGCTGAGGGTTTAGCTAAGGACATGTGGGTCAGGGGCTATGGCTTATCAAAGCTCATTTTGGTCCCATCTGTATGATGGCACTGTCACAACAGAAAGGAGGCCGTTTGGGGAGGTCAGGAGTATAAAAGGAAAGGAAGGAAATTATAGCTCCCCTGCCTGCCCGCTTCTCCTCCTGGCCCCAGCAGGTTCTCACTTGTGAAGCCAGTGGCTGCCTGTGGAAGGGATCTTGGAATGCCACATGGTCCTGTTGTCCATCCTTGGTGGGGTTTGGGCAGCATCTAAAAAAACAGGTGGTCCCTTGACTAGACTCAGCCCTCTCTCCTCACTTCTGTCTACCAAAAGCAGGTCTGCCCCCAACAGGTGTCCCCCCAGAGCTGCTGCCTCAGAATGGGGGTCATCACGCAAGCCTGTCAGAATGAGTGGGGACCTAGTTTACTGTGGGTGCCAGTACTTTACTGTGGGTGATAGGGAGCAGTCCCAAATAATCAATCACATGTAAGAAATTAACCACTTCCGTGCCTAGGTCAGGCTGACCATGTGTGTGAAATGCCGTCTGCTTCCTTGTCCATTTTTAAACCAGAATGGAAACATTCTCAGCACACCTCTTCTCCCTCACTTCCACCGTGGGGCGACCATGGCAGGCATTGAACGCCGCCGCCTCTGGGGGAGCCCACTGAGACACTGGGCGGACGGGAGGCTGCGAACGGCCAGGCCGCATACAAGGCTGTTAACCTCCAGCCCGTGACTGCCTCCCTCAGACACCTGGAGGAGCTCCCTGAGCCCTCAGAGCCGAGGCCACACTGCCGAAGCTGGCCTCCTCCGTCTGGACCTGAGGATGATAAGGTGGCTGGAGGCAGCTGAGGCAGTGGGAGGGACCTGTCCTAACATTGTCATGTCCTGTGTTTTTCTTTTTTACCTAGTTCTATAGCTGGAAGGGTTGAGCTACAGTTCTCTGCACATGCTTTCTGCCCTTGAACGTTTGCCCATGTGGTTTCCTCTTCTAGGATTGCATTTTTCTGCTTAAACTCTTAATTCTAATACCACCTCTTCCTTCAGCCTCCCCTTCTTCCCCAAGCCTAAAGGAATGTTCTCCTCTCTGCACTGCTGTGGCCTTGCTGCCCCTCTCGTGCTACCTTATTCCTGCTTGCTGTGATAGTCATGTGTGTATGTTGCTTTTCATCCCTATCAGCCAGAAGGCTCCTGAGATTATGGCCATGCTTTGGCTACTCTTAGCCCTTACGGCCATACCTGGAGGCCCTCCTGGACAGTCCAGGGCTGTGTGTGAGCTGGCAGTGGGGGGTAGAGGTTTCCATGACTTTCTAAGCCCCTGCAGCAGCCTGAGTAACACGTAGAGGCTGCGTGAGGCTGGAGGTTGGGAGACAGAGGAGACCATAGAGTGCTGGTCCGCAAAGTGTGGTCCAGACCAGGAGCATTGGCGTCACCTTGAGAATGTGTTAGAGATGCATGTCATTGGCCCCAACCCAGACCTACTGAATCAGACTCAGGGCGGGTCCCAGTAACTGGTGTCTACCTTCTGAGTGGCTCTGGTGAATGGTGAATTTGAGGATCACTGGCATAGAGTTAACAGGTGGGAGGCCAGGTGGTAGAGTGGGAAGCACGTGGGCTGCGGAGTGAGAACTCCGAGGTTCAGAGTCCTGACCTGGAGTTGGGTGGCCAAGTGAGACGGGACTCCGTGGTACCTCTTGCTCCCTTTAGGAGGGATCCTGTAGGTCCTTAATCTTTCATGTGTAAGAATCAACTAGATGCTTTTGCAAATGTATTTTCCTGACCTCTGTTTCTGGAAATCTAATTTTTCAGGTCAAAGTAAGGTCCAGGAATTTATAATTTAAATGGGCTCGCAGGTGATCCTGATGTGGGTGGTCCAAGGACCGTCCTGAGAAGCCCCGATGGAGAGGGCCTTACGTGACGCCTTTCACGCAGGTGGCTGTCATGGTATCTATTGTGAGAGCACCTCAGGGGGTGTTGGGGAGGTACTGAGCCGCACGCTCCCCAACTTACAGGCTCGCACTGCCGGCACTTTCATCCAGTGAGTCTGACCTGGAAGTGGTGTAGAAGGCCAGACGTGTACACAGAGCCGGCGTGTTTTGCAGTGCTGGGTGTGGTGGGCATATGTACATTTTAGGTTGGGGGGATACCTGCTCCCCGCCCCCCCCGCTGCTGTAACTGTGTTTCCCACAGTGAGACTTGACCTTGTGGGTGGAGTGGGGTTGGGAAGTAGGGACCGGCTACAAGGTGGGTCCAGTGAAAAGTGGGGTGGCACCAGAGCCTGGTGTGGAACTTAGAGGATTTGGGACCTGGAGACAGAGATCCCTGATCAGCCTCCTTGGCCACAGAGTTTCAGAGGTACATAGGGGTGAGGGCCATGGCCTTGTTTCAAAGAGGCCTAGTTCTGCCCGCTCTGTAGCCAGAGCCTCCTACCTAGGCTGTTCTCACAGCCCCCTCTCTGAGGGACTTCAAGGACTCTGCTTAGCTTGGTTACTGGATGCTCCCAGGGTGCTATTCCCCTAGCCACCACCAGGGGTCTCTGAGGATCCCCGCAAACTTTGCCCATCTGCTTTAATCTTTGCTGTCCCCTCCCTGGGCCATGAGTGGCCTCAGCGCTGTCCAACCTGGAGGTGATCCAGGAAGTCACCAGGATCCATGGGGGTTGGGGGGGGGGTGCCTGCCACCAGGAATGACGCCTGTGATCTCAGCATCAGCTAGGGGCAAGCCCCAAGCAGATGCTCACCAAGTGGCCATTCTGACTTCCTTCCCCACCCCCACCTCAGGACAGCTAGCCTGAATGGTGTGCCCTCCTCCTTCACTGGTGTTGATGGGAAACACAGGTCATAGCTTGGGAATGTGGCCCTGGGTAGGGGTGACAGGAGGAGGGAGAAAGACATGTGACCTCTCAGCAGCTCCCCTACTCCTTCTCTGTGTCCAAGCCCCTTCTTTAACCCAATTCAGATGGGTGCTAGTTGTGAGGAGTTACCGGGGTCAGACCCTGCCCCCTGTCGGCCCTGGAGGGGCTGATGGGGTGAAGCACAGCTGCCAGCTGGTGGTGCCGGCAGGAACAGTGCTGGGCTCAGGCCCAGGGCGTGCGGTAGCTGTTGCAGGCAAGGCAGAGGCGGGGTTCTGGGCCCACGCAGGTGGAGGGGGTCTCTCTGAGAAGCAGGCTGAAGGTCCAGACAGTTCCCTGATTCTCAGCAGCAGAGGCAACAGGGTGTGGCCTGGCTGTATGTTGGGGGTCTCGGTGGTTTGGTCAGAGCAAGGGGTATCAGAGGGACTATTGCCTTTATTGCCTCCTCTGGCGGACACGTTGAGATGAATGGATTAGGACAAGTGGCTTGGATGTCACGGTGCATTGCTACCCCCATCTTGTCCTGGGGACCAAGGCTCTGACACTTTGAATTGAGGCGCCACTGAGGGGGCTTGTGCTTGTCAGGGTCCAGAGCTGTAAGGAGAGAAAAGGCAGAGCCTGCTGCTTGGGAATGAGCAGGGTGGCTAAATACAGCCGGGCTGCCTCTGCCCCTCCCCTCTCCTCCCCCTCCACTCCAGGCCCAGTCTGCTTGTGGTCTCAGTAGGCACCACCTCCCCAGCCAGCTGCCTGCCTGCCACCCAGCCTGTCCCCTCCAGGCCAGCCCCCACCTCCTCCTTCCCCTCTTCGGGCTCCTTCCCCTCCCCCAGGACCTCTTGCCGTGCCTCAGCAGGGTCAGCCAGTGAGTGGGGCTGGGCAGGCTGTGCTCTTGCTCCCTAGGGAGCCTGGTGGGGTGGGTAGTGGGCAGGCAGCAGAAGGGCCTGGGGCCAGGACAGAGCCTTCGGGACAGGCACAGGTTGGGGTTCGTGTGCAGAGTCTCGCGGTGAGTTGGGGTGCAGCCCTGTGGGGGGCCGGACCACAGGGGCTTGGGATGGGGGAATCGGGAGGAGGGGCCAGGGGGCTGTGGCAGATTCATGTCTGTATTTGGCAGTCGGCTAGGAGCCAGCTCAGTGAGACTGGGCCACTGGCCAGTTGCAGGGGAGGGCGTCAGGGCCCTGGGGACACCCCTCCCCCAAAGACACGCTGGTGCCCCCTCCTCTTCCCCAGGCTGAGCTACCTTTCTCTGTGGTTAGCTCAAACTCCACTTGCACATCCCCCTGAGAGTTTTGGGGTCCATGCTTTAGGGCTGGGGCCAACAGGTGCCCTGGGGTATCTGGGGCAGGAAGCTGAGAAGGGAGAGGGGGAAGGGCAGGCTGGACAGTGTCACCTCATTGGGCCTGGCACTGAGGGCAGGATGGGGCTCGTCTGAGGTGTGTGTTCCTCTGCACTAGACCCAGCTCACCCAAGAGACGGGGTCCTGGTTGTGCCACTCTGGGGTCCTGAGACGTGAACCACCTGCATTAGGAGCCTGCAATTCTGTGCCAGGAATGTGGGTTCCGGGCCCCAGTGGAATTCCAAGGCTCCCAGGAGGCCCAGGAGTGGCCCCTCTGCTGCCTGAGTCCTGGGCGCCAGGCCCTTCCCTATGGCTCCCCAACTCAGGAGGACCAGCAGAGTCAGTGTTGGGAGAGTTGGGGACAGGAACACCTGGCAAGGTCACATAGCAAGCGAGTGGAGCCCGGGGAAGGGAAGTGCAGGAATTGTCCCACCTCTTGGGCGTTTCCATTCCAGACCTTCTCAGGTCCTTGACTCTCAGGCTGATGCATCCAGCTCCCTAGTCTCTGCCCCCGTCCTCCTCTGGCATCTCTCTGTGTGCCACTGTCTCCCCTCCATCCCTCTTGCAGGTGGGTCCACATCCCCTTTCAGCAGCCCCATCACTTCTGACGAGGAGTACCTGAGTCCCCCAGAGGAGTTCCCGGAGCCTGGGGAGACCTGGCCCCAGAGCCCCACCATGAAGCTCAGTCCCAGCCAGAACCGCTGCTCCTCAGACACTGGCTCCAAGGCACCCCCCACCTTCAAGGTCAGACCCCTGAGCCCAGCCTCAGCCCTCTGGGTACCTCCATTCCTTCGTGTGGCCTCTTGTTCTCGGGGCCACACCAGGCTCTGGTACTGCCTGGAGCTTGGCCCCATTAATCCTGTTTATCCAGAGCCAGCCTCAATCAGCCTGGGGTGGAAGAGCCTCTGTCCCAGACCCCCCAACCCCAGGAGCTGAAGCTGGGCCCTGACCCTTTGGGGTCCCCTTCAGGTCTCCCTTATGGACCAGTCAGTAAGAGAAGGCCAAGATGTCACCATGAGCATCCGAGTGCAAGGGGAGCCCAAGCCGGTTGTCTCCTGGTGAGTAGCAGCCACTAACCACTGCCTGCCAGCTCCCCTGACTCTAGGCCTGGTCCTGTGAGACCGGGCTCTGGGTAGGGGGGAGCAGGCTCTTTGCAACTTCCACATGATCTACAGGGGGCTACATCCTAGGTACAGTGGTGCCACTCCCCCCAACCTGCCCCTGCCTCTGCTTGGGGTTCAGGGCTTCCTCCTTGAGGGAGGGGTCGGGGAACAAAGGGTCTCCTGTCTGTGCATTTGGGGCGAACAGCCTGGAGCCACCTCACCCCTGAGAAGGCTGCCCACCCCCACCTCCACCCCTTGACAGCAGGCTGAGTTTTGAGGCCTGCCCTGCGCCCAGCCCTGGGCCAGGCCCAGATGGGAGCATCACCTCTGAGCTGCCAGAGCCCGGAGTTAAGTGCGGGCCTCCTCTGCCATGCTCCTGTGCATCCCGGGCCCCTGGGACTTCAATTGGTTTGCTTGGGTCTTTTTATTGGTGTGGGCTCTGTTTTTCATTTTTAATTGTCTCATCCCCAGTGTGATTTCTTCACATTTTAAGTTATTTCACGCCCCTTTTAGAAAGTGGGAAAGCTGTCGTTCATTCTAAATAAATAAAAATAAAACATGAGGAAACTTCAGGGCCATCACGAGCCGAATAACATGGCACTGCTCGAAGTGCAGTTAAATTCCTAGAATGGAGAGACCCCCGTGGGTGGCCGTGGCCTTGAAGTTCCTGGTGAAGGTGGGACGACAGAGTCAGAGTGAAACCCTAACCTGTAATTCAGGGGTGCCCGTGGGCAGCGCTACAGACCTGGGAGGGGACAGATGGCTCCCAGCCTGCTTGGGCCTGTCCACCCATTGCCCTGGATGTGCGGTGAGGGGGAGTGGGGGGGGGGCCCTGGGACTGAGTTCTTGCCCCTCTGACAGGCTAAGAAACCGCCAGCCCGTGCGCCCAGACCAGCGGCGCTTCGCAGAGGAGGCAGAGGGCGGGCTGTGCCGCCTACGGATCCTGGCCGCCGAGCGGGGTGATGCTGGCTTCTACACCTGCAAAGCAGTTAACGAGTATGGTGCTCGGCAGTGTGAGGCCCGCCTGGAGGTGCGAGGTGAGTACCTCACCCTCTCCATGAACCCCCCAATCTGGCCCCAGCCTTGTTCCTGCCCAGTCGCCAATTTTATGGGATGAGGGCCTTAGAGATCCCCAAGTTTAGCTGCTTATGTTGTAGCTGAGTAAACTGAGGTCCAGAGAGGGGAAGTACTTGCCCAGGCCACATAGCAAATTGCTCAGTGCTCAGCTCACTACACAGTACTGCCCTCCCCCACACTCAGTCATGCCTGCCCTCATGCCAGCCAGAGACCTGCTTCCTGCCACTGGCTATCCTCCCGCTACACTCTCCTAAGCCTTTGTCACCCTGCCCTTCCCAGGCCCCTCCTCACACCCACTCCCCTCTCTCCCATTGCCCCTTGGCCCCCACCCTTACGCATCTAATTGCTGTTCAGACTCTCTTGTGGCTGGGAGTGGCGGTGAGGAGTACCTGATAGTTGGACCCGTTCGGAGGGGCCCTTGGGGTGACTTGGGCATGGAGCACTGCGGAGACCCCCAGGGGTGCCAGGATGAGCAGAGCTATGCAATGTGGAGAGGGCTGGGTCCCAGAGTCAGGCATAAGGGCAGGGGACCTTTCAGGCTCCAGACTGCAGGCCCTAGCCAGGCTGCCCTTTGGGGCTGGTGTTTTTCCTTCCCAGGACTGGCCGCTTGTTCCACCTTTCGCCTCCCCCTTCCCTGTGGGCAGCTCAGGGCTGGGAACCCCTCCTCAGACATCTTCCTGCCCTTCCTGGCAGAGGCCTGCTCTGAGAGCTCCTAGGATCCCCCAGACCCTTGCTGGAGCCTGGCCCCTAACAGTCGTGACCACCTCCGCTGGGCTTCGCCGGCCTTGGTTCCCCAGCCCTGCGCCTCCTGCTCCTGGGGCTGCCTCCTCTTCAGTCTCTGAGTTCTTCCACATCCACCCCAATCCCCATCCCCTCAGCCTGGCCCCTATTCCCTGGCCTGCTCCTTTCCCTTCAGGGTCTGGTTCTGCCCTGCTTCTCTGTGTTAACCCATGTTTCGATGCTTCTCTCTCTTTGGGATTCCTCCTGACATCTCTCAGGTTTTTGGGGTGTTCCTGATACCTGTGAATGCCTTTGCCCTGGTTGCCCAGGCCTCTGCCCACCCAAAAACCCAGAGACCCAGCCTCTGGCTGGCTGCCCGCCCCACACCCCAGGGTCGCTCTCGGGGGAGCTGAACGTGCAGTGCCACCCCGCAGTTTGAAAGGCAGCTGTCCATGGGGTGGGGGAGGGGCTAGCCAGGCCGCGTGTGTGCCTGTGTGTGCGTGTGCCACACTAACCTGCCGCTTGCTGACTGAGGTTTTTGTCTGTACACAGGCGAGTGAGCTCAGGGGGCCGCCTGCGCTCCCCCCGCTGCCCTCCGAGCCGCACCCCTGTCTCAGGCACCTCTTGGACCTCGCTGTGTTTCACTGCCTCCTGCCTGGACCCTGTTCCAGCCCCTACCCCCTCCCTTCCCCATGCAGCATCCTGAGATAGCCATGGGCCCCTGTGGACCCCTCCCCCCAAGTGGACATATGGCTGGGCAGGCCAGGAGCCCCCACATGGACTGAGTGCCAGGAAGGGGTGGCCATGAGGAGTATCAAGATCCCCTCCCAGTCTCTCCCCACAGGGGAGCACCCAGTGAGCGCATGTGCTACCACTGCTACAGGGCCTGTCTGTCTGTCCATTTGTCTGTCTGTGTGTCTGTGACAGTCAGGGAAGGATGCCTTCGAGCTGGCGTGGGGTCAAGCAGAGGGGGAGAGACAGGGCATGGCATCCGCAAGATGGAGGTGCCCAGAGGGGTAGGGGCTGCTGACGAGGGGCTCCTGGAGTAGGGGCAGAGCACTGACCATTCCAGACATGGGTTTTGCATGGCACAACACTTTATTTCACGAGAGACCAAAAGCCAGAGGCCCCGGCCCCACGCTGATGAGGAGGCCTGGCCACGTCCTGGCTGCGGGCAGGTTTAGGGGCCGTTTGGGCTCCCTTTCCACCGTCAGGGTCCGGGAGGCTCGCTCTGGGCAGGAGAGAGTTAGCCAGACTTGGCGCAGGAGAAGGGACCTACTGTAGAGGGTATGGAGGGATCCAGAAATACTTGTTTCTTAGTTCAAATAAAGTCCAGTTTGTACCCAGCTGGTGTGCTGTTTTTTTTTTCCTGCCGCCGTCTCTACCCTTATGTGGCCCTCAGTTACCCCATCCTTGACTCCTTCAGCTTCCCCTGAGTTCCTCTCTCTGGCCCAGCTGGGGTGGCCATCCTGAAGCCAGGCCTGGGACCTCCTTGCTGTCCTGGCCGGCCAGGCGGGCGGGTTTTCCTTCTGTCTGCAAAGGAACAAAATGCATCTTTCTCTCTGTGTCTGTCTCTCTGTGCGTGTGTGTCCCTCGCCCTGTGTGTCTCTGCTCCATGTGTGCCCCCCATGGCTGCTTTCCCCAGCACACCCTGAGAGCCGGTCCTTGGCCGTGCTGGCCCCCCTGCAGGACGTGGACGTGGGGGCCGGGGAAATGGCGCTGTTTGAGTGCCTGGTGGCGGGTCCTGCCGACGTGGAGGTGGACTGGTTGTGCCGTGGCCGCCTGCTGCAGCCTGCGCTGCTCAAATGCAAGATGCATTTCGATGGCCGGAAATGCAAGCTGCTGCTCACCTCTGTGCATGAGGACGACAGTGGTGTCTACACCTGCAAGCTCAGCACGGCCAAAGGTAACTGCCCACCTGCCCACTTGGGCCTGAGAGCTGGAGGGAGGGACTGGAGGTGAAGGAGCTGTGTGCAGCATAGGATGGGCTCCATCTCCCGGGGCGAGTGGTGGGTAGGAGATGGTACAATACACCTGCCTCAGTAAAACCGGCACTTGGAGCAGCACCTGGCACAAAGGACCTTCTGTGGGAGCCTGTCTGCTGAGGTATGGCAGACACACCTGGACGTGGGTTCCAGTTCTCGCCCTGCTGCATACCAGCCACGCAACTTTGGACAAGTCACTCCGTCTTTGAGCTTAGACTATTCATCTGTAAAAAAGGGCCATGATAATGCCTAGCTCGGGGACCGGCAGGATTAATGAGATAATGAATGTAAAGAACAAAGCACAGCACCTGGCGAAGGGTGCCACCTAATAAATGTCAGCCATTATTATTATTAATGGCATCTCTGACCTGGTGCCCATCCTCGTTTGAGGAGCGGAGACAATGCCTCACCAGGCTGTGGTAACGAGCACCTAAGGTGACACTGGAGGGACTCTGCAGGCAGGAAAGAACCAGACCAGCGTCAGGTGCCATTCCTTCCCCCAGAAGACTCTCTGTGGGGCAGTGGAATGGGGCAAAGGGGCACATGCTCTGGGTCTGGGGTGTGTGAGACAACCCAGGCGCGGAGGAGAATTCCAAGGGGAGGGAAAGGGCTTGACTTCTAGGCTCCTTCTATTGCTGAGCTGAGCATCATCCTGGGTGGGCAGTGTGAGCTCAAGAGGGGTGGACCAGGCCAGGGCCCGGGACACCCATCGTATCCCTGCCTGCTTGTGCTACCCTTGCCAACTTGCACCCTACTGAGAAGGCCCATTCTTTGGATCTTGCTCACTGCCTCACTCTGGTCTGATGCCCAGGGACCTTGCTGGGCTCTGCCCAAGCTCCAGCTCCCGACCCTTCTCCCTTTCCCACCCAACACGAGGGCAGCACCTGTGGTCTGGGGTAGCTGGGGTTCTGAGGCCTTTTTTGACCCAGTGCTGACCCTTTCCCCAGATGAGCTGACCTGCAGCGCCCGGCTGACTGTGCGGCCCTCGCTGGCACCCTTGTTCACGCGGCTGCTGGAAGACGTGGAGGTGCTGGAAGGCCGCGCAGCCCGCTTCGACTGCAAGATCAGCGGCACTCCGCCCCCCTCTGTGACCTGGACTCATTTTGGTGCGGCCTTCCACCCTGTGGGTGTTGTGCTGGGGAACTCCCAAGGGCAAGAGGGCAGGACCCCTTTCTGAGCCTGCTGTGCATTCCATCTCCCTTCCCCCAGGCCGCCCCGTGGAGGAGAGTGAGAACTTGCGCCTGCGGCAGGATGGGGGTCTGCACTCCCTGCACATTGCCCACGTGGGCACCGAGGACGAGGGGCTCTATGCGGTCAGTGCTGCTAACGCCCATGGCCAGGCCCACTGCTCTGCCCAGCTCTATGTGGAGGAGCCGCGGACAGCCGCCACTGGTCCCAGGTACATCCTGGGGCCCCCCGGTGTTGCTGGGGCTGCCTCTGTGATAGGAGGCCGTGCTCTGGGACTCTGGGCAGCAGTGTGGTTTTCACAGCTCGAAGCTGGAGAAGATGCCATCCATCCCCGAGGAGCCGGAGCAGGGTGAACTGGAGCGGCTGTCCATGCCCGACTTCCTGAGGCCCCTGCAGGACCTGGAGGTGGGACTGGCCAAGGAGGCCATGCTGGAGTGCCAGGTGACCGGCCTGCCCTACCCCACCATCAGCTGGTTCCACAATGGCCACCGTATCCAGAGCAGTGATGACCGGCGCATGATGCAGTGTATGTGTCCGGGAAGGGACCCTGGGAGTGTCCCCTTCACCACTTTCTTTGCTTGCAGTGTCCTCCCCTTTCCTCAGCCTTGGGCTTTCCTTTCTTAGGCTGCTCAGCCATGGGGCACCTGGGGGAGGGGAGCCCAGAAGGGCCCTGAGGTCCCTGCCTCCTTCCTTGAGCCCACACAGCACCCACCTGCTGAATCACTATTCTGGGCCTTGGGGGCTTTGTTAGAACTTCCTGGACAGGCAGTACATCCTGCCTCTGTCCGAGGCCAAGTGAGAGACCCTCTGTGCCTCAGCCTTCTCCTCTGTAATGGGCTTGTTATGAGCCTCAGATCAGTGAGTGTGTGCAAAGCACTTACGGTGGGCCCGGCGAACAGCAGGCGGCAGTCAGGGGCTGTTCATTCTTACGGGCGCTGCTGCCGCCATCGTGGCTCCCATCAGGATGGCAGACGGTCCAGTGAAAAGGCCAGCGTGGGCAGTGTCTGGCACCGAAAGGGTGCTGGACTGAGGTCATTACTGAACTGCAGGTAAAGAAGGAACTGGAGGAACACAGAGGAAGGGGACCGTTCCTCCCTGCCTGGGGTACTTCTCGTGGGGTGTTCTCAGCTCCAGTTGTGAAGGAATCTGAATCTCCTGGGGGAAGGCCTACCTACCTCTGTCGGACTGCGCCCCCCTGTGCCCCGGGGTGACCTCCTCCTACAGCTGCAGTGTGACAAAACTCGCCTTTATCAAGCACTTTGATGTGTGCCAGGCTCTGAGTACTAAAGCCTTGCTGTGCTGATCCCACCGTCTTTACCACGGGCCTGCAGGCAGGGGCCATTACTCCTGTTTACAGATGGGGAAACTGAGGCTGACAGAGAGAGAGGACTTGCTCAAAGGCAGGCATGGACCGTCTGGCTCTGGCTCCCGCCTGCTAACCAGGATGCCCCTGTGTCCCAGGACCCATCTCCAGAGCCACCACGGTGGCTCTGACCCTTCTTCTCAGCCCCCTGCCACAGCAGCTGTCTGCTCAGCCCACAGGCTCCCTCCCTCTATCTGCTGGAGGCCCTGGGGGGTGTCTGTCTCAGGATCTGAGCCTGTGTCTCCTCTGTCTGTGTCCGGGGTCAGTGGCAGCCCTTGGTTTCTCTTCTTTTATAAATAGTGTCAGGAGAGATAAATGAATGGGTGACCGTCCCATGTGGAGATAAGCACTAAGAGAAGGGAAGGGTGTTTGGGGACGGCCCTTACATGAAGAAGGATAATGTAGGCCTCTCCCTCTTCCTGTCCCCGCTGGAGATGGCTCCCTTATCGTCATTTTGAGAGCATGGTAGGGAAGGAGCTTCGGATTCAGAGGGACCAAGTTCAAGCCATTGCTCCACCGGTTTATTAGCTGTGTGACCTTGGACAAGCCCATGAATGTCTCTGACCTCATTGGTGCATGAGGATAATTTTGCAGGGTTGTTGAAAGTATTATGGGGAGAAAATACATGCCGAGTAGCTGGCATAGCAGAAAGTTCTTCCTGGGATGTATAATATATGACCCTGTGTGCAAGGCAGTGGGTTCTGTTGGAGGTCCTGGGGGATCAAGGATGGGGGTGCAGTGTGGGGCCCCCCCGGGCATGGCACAGGAAGCTTCCTAGGCTGGCGCTTACTGGAACTGTGCCTTGAAGGGGAAGGAGTCCTTAATAAGAAAAGAGTGTCCCACAAGGGAGGAATGTTGTGAGCACAGACCTGAAGGTGGAACTCCCGTGGGTTGTTCAGGGCCCTTCCTGCTGGCTTGTTGGGCTGAGACGGTAGGAGACGTGGCTGGATGGGAGTTTATTCCGAGGGCTTCGGCTGCTCTCCATGTGCATGTGCAGTAGGTGCCTTTAAAGTTTCCAGGTTGATCCCTGGCTGGTGTGGTTCAGTTGACTGAGTCCCAGCCTGCAAAACGAAAGGTCGCCAGTTTGATTCCCGGTCAGGGCACATGCCTGGGTTGCGGGCCAGGTTACCAGGGTGAGAAGTAACCGATCGGTGATGTTTCTCTTCTTCTCTGTTCCCCTCCCTTCCCCCGTCTCTAAAAATAAACTCTTTAGGGTTGAGAGACACCAGTGGAGGACTCGCATGGGGTCTGTGCTGGCGAGGGGAGGGTCCTTAGGAACTTTGACACAGGGGTGTGACCCACCCCCCAGAGGTGCAAAGAGGAAGAGGGGTAGTCAAGGTGGGTGAATGGAGTGGGAGGAAGGTGAGAAGTTGCAGGGCCTGAGGTGCAAGGGACAGGCAGAGGGGCCAGGGCTACAGGCATGGACTTGGCAGTCTGGACCTAGGGTTTGCCACGGAGGACACACTTCTTGCTTGTCTGCCTATCCTTTCCCCCTCGCCTCCTCCCTGAGTAGGTGGGGGTGAAGGGCCAGGCCTGGGGTGCCATGGACACACCCCTCAGAGTATTCTCCTAGCTCAGGCCCAGTGTCACTGTCCTTCCCACCCCCCACCCCCAGACAGGGATGTCCATCGGTTGGTGTTCCCTGCTGTGGGACCTCAGCATGCCGGTGTCTACAAGAGCGTCGTTGCCAACAAGCTCGGCAAAGCTGCCTGCTATGCCCACCTCTACGTAACAGGTATGGCTGGCATCTTCCTGGCCAGCTGCATGCACAGCCTGGCCTCCGGCCTATCCAGGGGACTGGGTGAAGGGGAGGCTTTTACACCAACTCCCTTCAGACCCCTGGGGAGCCATCTGCCTTGCCTCTGTCCCTGTGGCTGTACCCCTGGCCCCCAGCTCTCTACCCTAAGGCTTGGTGATCCTACGGAGCCATTGGGACCTAAAGGACCCAGGGGCTGCTTGGCCTGTGGCTTTCAGACATGGTTCCAGGCCCCCCAGATGGTGCCCCGCAGGTGGTCGCTGTGACTGGGAGGATGATCACACTCACTTGGAACCCCCCCAGGAGTCTGGACATGGCCATCGGTGGGTCAGGGCCACGCGGGGCTGCATGATGGAGATCGGGGCATGGACAGGGCAGGCTCAGGCAGGGGGCCTGGGGGGAAGGAAGGGAGGACAAGGCTCAGGCAAGGGTGCCAGGAGGTGGGAGACAGGAGGGGTGAACAAGGCGTAGGGAAGCACACGCCATGGGGAGTGGACGGAATGTTGGGACCATGGCCAGGAGCAGCCTTGACTGCTTCCCCTCCATGGTGGAGGGAGCCCTGGCTTTGGATCAGGAGAGGGGACAAAGAGGAGCAGCCCACGCTCCTATCTTTTTCTCAGAGGGGTTGGGTGCTTGGGTCGTGCTCCAGGGAACATGCTCTTCTTCCCTGTCCATGATGTCTTCCTGCTCTGTGCCTCAGTTTCCCCACCTCAGATAGTAACAGGGAATTGGGATGTGAGTCAAGCTCTCTCCATGCTTGTAACTGAACTCCAGGCCTGGCATTTTGCTGGCTCTGAGCCTGGCTAGGCAGTGGTTGGGCAAGAGTAGATGGGAAGCAGGTAGGAGCAACAAGAGAAACTGAGGCAGGTCCTCAGAACAGACTAATGAAGAGTTCCTGGGTCCTGAGGAGCTGCATGGGGTTGGGGCGGGGGGCACCCCAGCAATGCCCATCTCTAGCAGCTGCCTCCCCATCAGACCCGGACGCCTTGACCTACACCGTGCAGCACCAGGTGCTGGGCTCAGACCAGTGGACAGTGCTGGCCACAGGCCTGCGGAAGCCTGGGTGGTCAGCCACAGGGCTGCGTAAGGGGGCCCAGCACATTTTCCGGGTCCTCAGTGCCACCGTCAAGAGCAGCAGCAAGCCGTCACCCCCTTCTGAGCCTGTGCAGCTGCTGGAGCGAGGTGAGCCTGGCTGCTCTTAGGGAGTGGGGGTGGGCGGGCTGCTGGGCTGGGGAACTGGGCCCCACAGTGGAGGCTCAAGGGCTGGTCTGGAGAGTGGAGCTTCAACAGGAACAGTGTGGCTGGATGTGACCTTGACCATCAAGGTGCTTCCCTCTCCTGAAAGCATCACTCACAGTGGGCGGGGCTGAGGCTCTGGAGTCAGACAAGCTGGAGGGCAGTCCCAGTTCCTCTGCTAGGTGACTGTGTTCCCTGTGCAAATGGCTGAACCTCTCTGAGCTCCAGCTTCCTCATCCGTCAACATAGAGCTCACAGGGCAACTGGGAAGGTTCAAGGAGCAGTAGGCATGAAGGATTTGGTGTCACCCCAGCATAGAGCCTGTGCTCTATTCCCCCCAGGCCTACCCCTGGAGGAGGCACCTGCTGTGTTGGACAAGCCAGACATCGTGTATGTGGTGGAGGGACAGCCTGCCAGTGTCACCGTCACCTTCAACCATGTGGAGGCCCAGGTCGTCTGGAGGAGGTGGGGCCTTGCCTTGCATGTCCCACTCCCACAGGGGCAGTCCAGTTCAGCCATCCTAGCCTGACCTCCTTGTGGCTGGATCCTGAGTGACCTCCCTGTCACATGTCCCTTAGCTGCCGAGGGGCCCTCCTAGAGGCACGGGCCGGTGTGTACGAGTTGAGCCAGCCAGACGATGACCAGTACTGTCTCCGGATCTGCCGGGTTAGCCGCCGGGACCTGGGGCCTCTCACCTGCACTGCCCGCAACCGCCACGGCACACAGGCCTGCTCGGTCACACTGGAGCTGGCAGGTAGGTGGTAGCAGGCCCCCTTCCTGGCCTTCTCCTGGAGGCCCACAGCCCTCTCTTCCCTCCACCAGGTGTACCCACCCACCTGCCAGGTCTGGGTCTTCTCTCTCAGGCCTGTTCATCTATGGCCATAATAGTACTGGTATTACTACTACTCATAGCAATAGTAATAGTGCTAATAAGATATTTACTGAGCACCTAGTATGTGCCAGGCTCGGTGCTAAGTATCTTACATGGATCACCTCATTTAATATTTACTTCAACCCTGTGAGATGGGGGTCGGTGATTATCCCCATTTTATTTTATTTTATTTTTATTATTATTATTATTATTTTTTAGATTTTTTATTTATTTATTTTTATTTTTTAGACAGAGGGGAAGGGAGGGAGAAAGAGAGGGAGAGGAACATCAATGTGTGGTTGCCTCTCACTTGGCCCCCACTGGGGACCTGGCCCGCAACCCAGGCATGTGCCCTGACTGGGAATCGAACTGGAGACCCTTTGGTTCGCAGCCCGCGCTCAATCCACTGAGCTACACCAGCCAGGGCTTATTTTATTTTTTTAAAGATTTTATTTATTTATTTTTAGAGAGAGGAGAAGGGAGGAGGAAGAGAAAGAGAGAAACAGCAATGCATGGTTGCCTCCTGCACATCCCCCACTTGGGACCCGCAACCCAGGCATGCGCCCCAACTGGGAATCAAACCGGTGACCCTTTGGTTCACACACAGGCTGGTGCTCAATCCACTGAACCACACCAGCCAGGGCTATTACCCCCATTTTACAGGTGGGGAAACTGAGGCTCAGAGAGTGTGCTAAGTAACAGGTTCAAGGTCACACAACCTAGTAAGATGAGATTCAAGCTCTGATACCCACTCCAGAGCCAGAGGGTGCTCCTAGCTCCCAGATTAAACACAAGAGGAAATAGTACCTTAAGTAACAAGTATGGGGGGGCCGAGTGGATTTAAAAAATAAAAAAGCCCAAGGGAGTGCATCTTATCATGAGTCTCTCAGCTCTTGGGATCCTGGCTGCCCTTGGCTAGACCTGCTGGACAGAGCCTCCCAGACTTTGCAGTGAGGACCCTTTTTGGAATTCCTCCATCAAAGATGTGGTCTCTCAGTCTCTAGCATGCATTAAATAGTAATTGCCTTGTTTTCCTGTTTGTTCATTAACTCTAGACATATGTAACTGCCACTCAGAACTTCAGACCAGCACCAGCTAAACAGTGCTGTCTGCTGAGTAAATACGATTCCAACCAAATGCGAAGGAAGTGACATGTTAGTTAGCACAGGCAAGCTCATCATGGGCAAATGTGCATTTTCTGGTGCTTTGAAAAAGTTGTTCAAGTTCAGTTGAACCGTCCCCACCCTTCAACTTTCATAGAACCCACCCTCTCACCCCCCATGTCCCCACAGACTATAAGCCAGGTTGCTAGAGAGGGGGGAACGCACCTTTAATGTGGAAGGGGTGCAGCAGGAGGGTGTGTAAGGAAGAGATGGGGAAGCTCTATTCTCGCCCTGTCGATGGTGGATGGGGTGGGGCTACAGATCGTGGGGGCCCCTGGTCTCCCTTTTACGTGTCTTTCCCTTGCTCAGCTTTCTCCCACCCCATGCCCCTATCACTTCCTACTCAATCTGCAGGGCTCATCTTTCCTCCAGATACAGGATGAGACCTGGCCACCCAGAGCTCTGCAGCCTGGCCTGGCTGGAACAGTGACAGGGAGACTGTGTTCCAGCTGACCAGGGCTCCAACAGGCCTGGGGCTTGGCTCTACGCTCTCTCTCACTGTGCCCCACCCCCATCCCCGGGCAGGGCGAGTGCAATGGCCCCTTTCCTCCACATCCGTCCCCCCAGCATCTTCCCTACTCTCAGGGTGCCCTTCCCTTTTATCTGTATAAAACCAGGCAGTGTGCAGGTGATGGTGGTGGCCCTGGCCAGCGCCCTGCTCTCCCCTCGGGGCCTGCTCACTCCCACTCTTCTTAAAGCTGAGATCCTCCGCCATGCTCAGGAGGGCGGCACCAGGAAGTCACAGGCTCCTCTGAAGAGCACATTGGAATATGTATTTAATTCCATCATGAGACTTAGGAGCCACTTTATAAGGAAGTAACACGATCACATAATATGTGCAGCAAATAAAATCACAGTCACGTGGGAGAACTAAGCTGGGAATCAGTGCCAGCTTGTTCATTTTGCCATCTCCAAGGTGGTAGAAGGCCCCTTAAACATTTAAATGAGATTCAGAGAGAAAACTTCAAGACAGAAGCAATGCCATCGTGAACTTGATTCAGGGTCACAGGCTGAGCAGCCTGCAGGGCCCAGACTGTCAGGTCCAAGAAGCCCTCAGTGGGACTGTGCAGAAGGGCCATCACCCACAGGGGGCAGCATCGAGCCACTGAACACAGCCCGTTAATGCAGGGAGGAAAGAGGCTCAGGATGGCCAGTCCTGATTTGTCAAGAGCGATGGGAAATCAAGGTTTCTTTGGTGTGTGAAAATCTCCTGATTTCAAAGCTGGCACTGAGGGTCAAACAAAGCAAGCCTGCACTCTCTGGCTGAGGTCTTCTGAGATTTGGAGAACACCACGTGTGGATTGACAGGGCGAGTGCTTGGTCCAGGCAAGGAGCTTTGGTGCCCTCATGGGCCGAGTTTGAGAGCCCCAGTGGGTGAGGTGCTGGGGCTCTGGGAGGTGGGGGCATGGGTCTGCTGAGCCAGTTGCTGAGGAAGGGCATGGAGAGGAGCTGAGGAGCCAGGCCCATGTGACCCCAACATTCTGTCCCCTCCCTTCCCCATCCCCACTCCCTGTGTTTCAGAGGCCCCTCGGTTTGAGTCCATCATGGAGGATGTGGAGGTGGGGGCAGGGGAGACAGCTCGCTTTGCTGTGGTGGTTGACGGGAAACCACTCCCAGACATCATGTGGTACAAGGTCAGAGGGTGACAAAGGCCTCAGGGGAGTCCTAGCCCAGGGCTGGCCTGGAGCCTGGGAGGAAGGGGGAGGGATTTCTTCGAAGGGAGGGAATAGGCAGCTTTAGGAAGAGGGAGCTGGGGCAGAAAAGAGCAGAGGTGCTGCCGGAAGTGCAGTTGGAAGGAAGTGGGACCCAGGGGTGCTGAGTGACGCTGTTGGAGGTCTAAGGAACCAGGGGACAAATTGGGGAATTCAGGGCTATTGGTGGGAGGCAAAGGGTAGAGCTGATTCTAGGTCCTGGGAGGAAGCAAGGCCCCTGAGTAGGAGGGGTTCCTGGCCCTGAGATAGGGGTAAGACTGGGTCTCTGGCATGGAGGTAAAACTGGGTCCCTGGTGGAGGTGAAGCCAGGCTGGAGGTGACAGCTGACTCTGCAGGATGAGGCGCTGCTGACCGAAAGCAGCCACGTGAGCTTCGTGTATGAGGAGAATGAGTGCTCCCTGGTGGTGCTCAGCGCGGGGACCCAGGATGGAGGCGTCTATACCTGCACCGCCCGGAACCTGGCTGGAGAAGTCTCCTGCAAAGCAGAGTTGACTGTGCATTCAGGTGGGCAGAAGCTCGAGGGGAGAAGGGCAGAATGCTCATCCCCAGGGATCCGATGTGAGCCACTGGCCAGGAACCATTCCTCCCATCTTCCAGCCTGGCACCCCACCTTGGGCCCTGAACATTCTTGTTCCTTTTCTGTCTCCTCCGCCCACCCTGCCAGTCTCGGGCTCTGCCCTCGCTCCTCTCTTGTTCTCCACATCTAACACCAGGCATCTCCTCCACAGCTCAGGCAGCTATGGAGGTGGAAGGGGGCGGGGAAGACGAAGAACAGCGAGGGAGAACACTCAGTGACTTCTATGACATCCACCAGGAGATCGGCAGGTGTGGGGCAAGGAAGTGGGGTGGTGCTTGGGAGCCCAGAGAGGCTGGGTCTGAGGCTAAAAGGGTGCAGAGAGCCAGGGTTGCAGCAATGCCTGCATCCCATCCTCTCCCTGTGTCATCACCCAGGGGTGCCTTCTCCTACCTGCGGCGCGTGGTGGAGCGTAACTCTGGCCTGGAGTTTGCAGCCAAGTTCATCCCCAGCCAGGCCAAGCCAAAGGCATCAGCATGGCGGGAGGCCCGGCTGCTGGCCCGGCTCCAGCATGACTGTGTCCTCTACTTCCATGAGGCCTTCGAGAGGCGTCGGGGACTGGTCATTGTCACCGAGCTGTATCCTGGAACAGGCTGGGTGTCTGGGGGATACCTGGCCTGAATAACTGGGCCTTGTAACAGCCAATTAGTAACATGTTTCACACTAACACAGTTGGGAGGGGCTGACTAACTTCCCAAAATGTGCCAATGGGTAGTGCGGAGCTCCGAAGGCATCTTAGTACTTCTCAGAGAGGGGTCTGGAGACCTCTGCGAAAACCAGCATTTTCAGCCTCGCCCCCTTTTTAAGCTTAAATGTACATAGCACTTAATGTGTGCCTGGCAATGTTCTAAGAGTTTTGTCTATTTAAGCCTCATGTATACCTGCCTATCTCATGGAATTTTATCATCCCTACTTTACAGATGATGAAGCTGATGTACAGAGAGGTTAAGTCACTCACCAGAAGTCACATAGTTAGCAAAAGGCTTGTGATTTGTAGCATGAAGTGCAGCAGGTGTATCTGAGCATTTGGAGTGACCCCATCTTAGAGGAGCGTCAAGACTTGGGTTTATAAGTAGGCTGTTTCCATAAAGAGTGGATTTTAGCCTTGCGTAAGAGCTATTGTTAATTAAAGGCACGCTATGTAAGGATGCCGGGTGACTGGCCTGTCACCCCTACTAGCAGGGTGACCATGTCCTCACACCAGGCCCCCAGTCCGCACTGTCAGAACCCAGACTTAGCAAAATGACCCATTATTAAGTGTCACGGACCTTCTAGGTCACTCCCAGATAGAGTCAAGAAGTTCCATTTACAGTCAACAAAATTCTTCTCTAACTTGATCCCTAAACATACCTCACAGAGAGGCAAGAGGAGATGTTGTCCCCATTTTACTCCTGAGGGAACTAGGCTCGGAGAGGCTAGATGGCTTGCTTGCCTGAGATCCCCCAGCAAGTGAGAGCACGTTCGGGGCTGTCCCATCTGTGCACCCAGGTGACAGGCAGAGGAGTGGAGACGCAGGTGTACCTGGAATCAGCTGTGCTTTAAGGGAAAGAGAACCATGCTGAGCTGGGGTCTGGCTTGAGCTCTGGGGGTGGAGGCACAGCCCAGGGAGGGCAGGGCAGTTGGCACTGGCCACTGTTCTCCTTGACCTGGGACTCAGCTGCACAGAGGAGCTGCTGGAGCGAATGGCCAGGAAACCCACCGTGTGTGAGTCTGAGGTGAGGGCAGTGGGTGGCAGGGGCAGGCTGGGCAGTGGCATTCGCCCACCTGAACTCGGAGAGCTGAGGGGTGGGTCCTGGGCATGCGCTGGTGCCCAGGAGTAGGCCCGGGTGGCAGCGGAGGGCACTGCTAGCAGAGCCCCTTCCTCCATCGACCAGACCCCGCCCCCGACCCCGGGACTTACCCTGTTCTCTATGAATCTCAGCAGACCACCATGTCCCTAACTGTTGTTTCCCAGTCTTTGTCACTCATGGCTCCCAGTTACAGTGCCACCTGTACTCTCTTCAGTCCCACTGCTGTCCTGCTGTAGAGGGCTGGACCAGCCATGCACTGCACGGTCCTGTCTATTGTCACGTGAATGGCTCCCTTCTGTAACTGTGGTGTGCCTGACCTGTGCAGCTGTACTTGGAGGCCTTGGATCTCAGCAACCCAAACCTGTGTTTCAAGCCCCTTCACCAGCCATCTGAAGGCCACTTAACAGGCATGGCCCGAGTTGCCACAGCCCTGGTGGTGATCAAACATAACACCCTACTCTTCCCCCATGGACTCTGGGTCACCTGTTCCCACAGATCCGGGCCTACATGCTGCAGGTGCTAGAGGGAATATGCTATCTGCACCAGAACCATGTGCTGCACTTGGATGTCAAGGTAAGGTGCAGCTGGGGCTGGGGAGCAGGTGGCCCCTGTGGGGGCCAGGCAGTGGGGTGCCCTTTCTTCTTCACTCAGCTCACACACCTGGTCTTGCATCCTGCAGCCAGAGAACTTGCTGGTGTGGGATGGTGCGGAGAGCGAAGAACAGGTGAGGATCTGTGACTTCGGGAACGCCCAGGAGCTGACTCCGGGAGAGCCCCAGTACTGCCAATACGGCACACCTGAGTTCGTGGCGCCCGAGATTGTCAACCAGACCCCTGTGTCTGGAGTCACTGACATCTGGTAATGTTGGCACACTGAGCTGCTGGGGTGGGCCTGGGCAGCTGCCCTCCGTGCTGGGGAGGTGCCCACTGGCAGAGGAGCTTTACTCAGCCCAGGTTCCTTCTCTGACAGTCGACTGGTGGCACTGCTCATGGGTCCCTTGGCCACGTTGCTACCTACCCCTCATCAGTTGGGGTGACCCAGGCACTCAAGGCCTCAGCCTGTCAGTCCTTGGTTCCTTGTCTCTCCTGGGTGGTTGGCCACCCCCTCTGCAGCCACCTCCCCTCCCCTCAATGAGGCAAGCATAGTCCCTTGGTTCCCAGACTCCTCATGGCTTCCTGGGCTGGCCCTGCCATGACCCTTGACTCCTCCAGGGATGTCTGGACCTCAGGGTCCAGTTTTCCCTGAAGGAGGCACCCCTGTGTCCATTTTCCACGACAGCATTCACAGGGAAGGTACTTCTCACTAGATTCTCTGCTCACTTCCGGTGGGAGGTGCGCTGTCGCTCACCAACCCACTCTCCTTTTCCCACAGGCCCGTGGGCGTCATTTCCTTCCTCTGGTAAGAGCCCCCTGCACTCAGGCCCCCAGTCTCCAGTGATCTCTCAGCAGTGACCCCATCCCGACATTTGCTGGGGCTAGAGAGCAGTTACCGGGGGTGTGCAGCCCAGCCCCTCTCTCCCACACCCCCTGCTCCTTCCTGCATGGCCAGGGGCCTCATATGCATGAATGTGGACACCCCAGCCTGTGCTCCATATGGGGCAGGCACACAAGGCTAGATGGGGAGGGGCCAGTGCCAGGCTCAGGGACACTTAGGCAGGAAGTACAGGGTCCTGACTGTCCAGCAGGGACTGGAAGGCGTAGGCTCAGGGAGGCACATCCCCTGAGCACAGACTTCTCACCTCAAGGACAGGCCACAGCGGGAGGAGGGACAGAACAGGTCCTCTAAAGCACAGGCCCAGGGCAGAGACCTGGTTGCCCCGGTCTCAAGGCGGTAGTGCCACCCTGCCTGTCTCAGGGGGGTAGTGGAACAAGGACAGGCAAGTGTCCGAAAGACTCTGTCCAGATACATGCGGCTTGTGTCTGCCCCACAGCCCTATGTCCCCACTGGCATCCTGTCATCTCTGGCTGAGCCCCACGGCCCTACCCCCCTCACTCAGCCCTCTCCACCCCTGCAGTCTGACGGGGATCTCCCCGTTCGTCGGGGAGAACGATCGGACAACACTGATGAACATCCGAAACTACAACGTGGCATTTGAGGAGACCAGATTCCTGAGCCTGAGCAGGGAGGCCCGGGGTTTCCTCATCAGAGTGCTGGTGCAGGACCGGCTGTGAGTGCGAGGCCCCCCGCAGCCCTGCCTGCAGAGCCCCCTCATGCCACTCCTGCTGCCGCCACACCTCTGCCCTTTGACACCCAGTCTGCCAAGTCCCTAGAGGCCCGTTTCCACAAACGTTTATTGACTGGCTGACTGAGTTAGTGACTGATGAATCCCTTCTTCGCCCTCCTTCCTTTCCAGGAGGCCTACCGCAGAGGAGACCCTAGAACATCCTTGGTTCAAAGTGAGTCTAGTTCTGCAAAGTCACGGTAGGAGAAGTGGAGGGAGAGAAAACGTTAACAGCTTCATTTATTGAGAACCTACTGTGTGCAGCTAGCATGACAGGCATTTGGTCTATTTATGATCTACCTGCTTCAGATAGCTCTGAGAGAAAGGTATGGCTCTCATTTTGTCGATAAGAAACCAGAGGCTCACGTTGGGGTTTCATGGATTCCAAGGCACAGGTCTGGACTTCCCCATCCTGGGGAGTCCTCATAAGGGTTTCTTCTGGCTCTTGAGACCAGCCCTGGCCCTCCTGACTCCTGTGTGCCCACCTCTGTCCTGCACCGGTCCCGCCCGCTGTGGTTAGTATGTGGCCTGGCCTCTTGGTTTTGAGCTCTGTGTGGGCAGAGTTCTCATTCATGGTCAAACCTCAGCACTGCAGGGCACAGCGCCAGGTGGGGGGTGAGTTTCAGCAAATGACCCAGAAAGAGCAATGAATAAACCAGCCATTGAGTCTTGTGCTGGATCAACTGAAGGCTGAGGTAATTCTGGTGTCTGTCCTTGGAGAATGAGCCATGTCTCCCAGATCGGAACCAGGCTCCAAAGAGGACAGCCTGAGCTGGTGGCTGAGGGACGCATCTGTCTTGGTCCAGCCCACCAAGGCTCCAGTTATCTGGGGCGCGAGCTCCACGTGGAGACACGTGGTGAGCTGGGAAGTAGGGCCAGGCCAGGGGCCTAAGCACAGGGCAGCCAGTGTGCCAGGACAGGGCCTTGAGCCCGGCATAAGCTCTGAAGCCTGTCCCAGGAGCCACCGATTTTGAGCTTCTCCACTTAGGTTTGGGGAATCTGTCTACATGTGGGCACCTTGGCTGTGAGAATTGTTGGGACACACGCATGGGGAAGGGGTCCCCAAGGAGCCCAGACTTGATATTGCTCGGTCCACTGTCTCCTCCTGTGGACTTGGTCTCTCCATTGCCAAACCATGAGGGTCTCGGTTGCCAGAGGACTTTCCCTAAGTTCTGCGTTCCCGGGTTCGCAGACACAGGCGATGGGTGCAGAGGTGAGCACGGACCACCTAAAGCTATTCCTCTCCCGGCGGAGGTGGCAGGTAAGTTTGCCTGGGCCCTGCTTCTGGGCCTCCCACCTTCTCATGCTGCAACCTTCTCTCTCTGGCCTGCCTTTTTTCTATCATGTGCCCTCACCTCCTGTGTATCTATCTTCACCTGCTTTATATCCTCTCAATTCTTAGCTTCCCTCCTGCCCCTTGACCCTCTGCCAGCCTTAGGCCTTCTCTCTGGGGCTAAGGGGGCCCGAGTGGGGCAGTCTGGCCCCAGGGGTCCCCCAGGTCTGACTCTAACCCTCTGTCTCCAGCGTTCCCAGATCAGCTACAAGTGCCACCTGGTACTGCGCCCCATTCCCGAGCTGCTGCGGGCACCCCCGGAGCGCGTGTGGGTGGCTGTGCCCAGAAGACCCCCACCCAGTGGGGGACTCTCGTCCTCCTCTGACTCTGAAGAGGAGGGGTTGGAGGAGCTGCCCTCGGTGCCCCGACCACTGCAGCCCGAGTTCTCGGGCTCCCGGGTGTCCCTCACTGACATTCCCACTGAGGACGAGGCCTTAGGGGCGCCGGAGGCTGGGGCTGCCACCCCCATGGAGTGGCAGGAGCAGGGAAGGGCCACCTCTCAGGACCAGGAGACTCCCAGCCCCCAGGCCCTCCCCTCCCCAGGCCAGGAGCCCCCAGCTGGGTCCAGCCCTCGGCGGGGAGAGCTCCGGAGGGGCAGCTCTGCTGACAGCGCCCTGCCCCGGGCCGGGCCGAGGGAGCCGGGCCGGGGCCTGCACAAGGCGGCGTCTGTGGAGCTCCCACAGCGCCGGAGCCCCAGCCCTGGGGCTACCCGCCTGACCCGGGGTGGCCTGGGTGAGGGTGAGTATGCCCAGAGGCTGCAGGCCCTGCGCCAGCGGCTGCTGCGGGGAGGCCCTGAAGATGGCAAGGTCAGCGGCCTCAGGGGTCCCCTGCTAGAGAGCCTGGGGGGCCGTGCCCGGGACCCCCGGCTGGCACGGGCTGCTTCCAGCGAGGCAGCGCCCCGCCACCAGCCCCCACCAGAGACTCGGGGCCTGCAGAAGAGCAGTAGCTTCTCTCAGGGTGAGGCAGAGCCCCGGGGCCGGCACCGCCGTGCTGGGGCACCTCTGGAGATCCCCGTGGCCCGGCTTGGGGCCCGCAGACTCCAGGAGTCTCCCTCCTTGTCTGCCCTCAGTGAGACCCAGCCACCGAGTCCTGTGAGGCCCAGCACCTCCAAACCCATTGCCCGCAAACCCGATGCCCCCAAGTCTTCAGAAGCTCCTGCCACCACACCCAGTGATGCTCCCCAGCCCTTGGCACCCCAGCCTGCCCAAGAGAAGGCCCCAGAGTTCAAGGCAGAACCAATCCCAGCCCCCAAGCCTACACAGCCCCCCCAGGCAGTGCAAACCCCAGCAGCCCCACTCACACCCTATGCCCAGATCATGCAGTCGCTGCAGCTGGCGGGCCACACGCAAGGCCCACCGCAGGGCCCTGCCACACCTCCAACGGAGCCCAAGTCCCACCCTGCAGTGTTCGCCAGGGTGGCCTCCCCACCTCTGGGAGCCTCCAACAAGCGCGTGCCTTCAGCCGCGGCTCCCCCAGGGCCAGCCGAGAAAGCCGGCGTCCCCACGGTGCCCCGCAGGCCCGGTAGCAGTCTCAGCAGCAGCATCGAGAACCTGGAGTCCGAGGCCGTATTCGAGGCCAAGTTCAAGCGCAGCCGTGAGTCGCCCCTGTCTCGGGGGCTGCGAATGCTGAGCCGCTCGCGCTCGGAGGAACGCGGCCCCTTCCGCAGGGCCGAGGAGGACAGCATGTACCGGCCCAGCCCGGCGGGAACGCCGCTGGAGATGGTGCGACGGCCGGAGCGCTCCCGCTCCGTGCAGGACCTCAGGGCGGTCGGGGAGCCGGGTCTGGTCCGCCGCCTCTCGCTGTCGCTGTCCCAGCGGCTTCGGCGGACCCCGCCCTCGCAGCGCCACCCGGCCTCGGAGGCCCGCGGCGGGGACGGGGAGAGCTCCGAGGGCGGCAGTTCGGCGCGGGGCTCCCCGGTGCTCACCGTGCGCAGGCGGCTCAGCTCCACGCTGGAGCGGCTGTCCAGTCGGTTGCAGCGCAGCGGCAGCAGCGAGGACTCGGGGGGCGCGTCTGGCAGAAGCACGCCGCTGTTCGGACGGCTGCGCAGGGCCACGTCCGAGGGGGAGAGTCTGCGGCGTGTCGGCCTCCCACACAACCAGCTGGCCGCCCAGACCGGCGCCACCACGCCTTCCGCGGAGTCCCTGGGCTCTGAGGCCAGCGCCACGTCCAGTGGCTCAGGTGACAAGGGGCAGGAGCAGAGTGGAGGGTGAATGTGTGAACAAGCGTGGGTGGGTCAGGGGTGCGGGGCTGGGATGGCAAGTGCGGAGTGCGGAAGAGAGTGGGGTTCACTGGAGAGAGGCTCTGCGAGGAGGAGAGGGCAGGGCCACCCCCAAGAGAGAGGCTGAGTAGGTGCTGGAGGCCCTGAGGATGGAATTGGTAGGTCTGGCGCAGCAGGAGGCTGAGGGGCAGAGGCGGTGTGGGCGCAGGCCAGGGCTGGGCCAGGGCGTTCTCCGGGGCGGAGGGCTGCAGGAAGGCGGGAGCTGTCTGGGCCTGGCTGGGCAGTTGCTCAGGCGCCTGAGTCTTCACAGCTCCCGGGGAAAGCCGGAGCAGGCTGCGCTGGGGCCTCTCTCGACTGAGGAAGGACAAGGGGTCCTCCCAGCCAAACCTCTCTGCCAGCGTCCAGGAGGATTTGGGTGACCAGTACGTGCGCAAAGAATCAGGTAAGAGAGGCCTGCTGGTCGAGTAGGCCATCCTGCCCCAGGGGGCAGCCCTAGCTGGGTGGGACGCGAACCACCCTGAGGAGCCCGGGCAGTGAAGGAAGGGACCTACAATCAGGAAAACCACCACAATAATAATAGCAACAACTGCTGTTACTAGAAAAGCCCAGTGCCCAGTTAGGCACTTTACGAGGACTGCCTTGCTCAACTGCCCCCCCCCCCCGACACATTGTTGAGGGACTATTATTGTGTCATGTCCACATTTTACAGGTGAGGACACAGGCTGAGCCCTGCTAAGTAGCATGTGGAAGGCACAGCACTGGCAGTAGGTGCGGCAGCCAGGTAGTTGGACTCTATCACCCTGTGCCGCCAGACCCAGAAGCGGCTTTGGAACACCAGACCAATGGCTTTCTTTGGTTGGCCTTCTCTCTTGTGGGAGAGCCTAGGAGGTCCCTGTTACTGCGTATAGTTCTAAAGGAGGTCAGGGTAGGGCTCCCTGCCCCCACAGCCCCCGATGTGTGTTTGCTTGAACATGCACACAAATGCACTTTCTCTCCCAGCCTAGAGGACTGCAGTCTGGACTGTGCCCCCAATTCTGTATTTCTCCACAGCCCTGAACACCCACCTGCTCCCACCCCCAGCCCCTGCAGGGCCTCCATCATCTTCAGCACCCCCCAGGCTGTGGGGAGGGGACCATGGGATATGCCCTGGTCTGTTTCTCTGCCCAAGTGTCCTGGGCTGCAGGGAGGCAGGTATTTCCCACCTGGGGTCACCCCATCCCTCACCCCAAAAAGGGGCATTATTCAGGGACTATGCACAAAGGCTCAGGAGGCCAGGGTCCCAGGCCAGCATGCAGAAAGGAGCAGGCCCGCCACGCCCGGCTGTGTGCAGGGTCTTTAGCAGTCAACAGTTCTGTTCTTCCCGTTTCCCCATAAAACTCCTCAGAACTGTCCCAGCTGTGCCTCAATTGGGCTTGAAGTGATTGTTTCTGGCCTTGGCCAGGAAAGTTGGGGCATCCTTCTGGAGGCAGTGGGCAGTGGGGACTGTGGGAGGGAAGAGCAGCAAGGGAGGCCAGCTGGTGGGTGCAGGGAGGGGAAGGAGAGGGAATGAGACAGAGAGAGAGAGGGAAGCCAGCACAGAGGCCTGGGGACAGCTGATCCTGGGGACAGGCCTCCCTCCCAGGTCCGTTTTGCTTGTGCAGCTGATTTCCTTCTGAGGCAGTGTGCCCTAACCTCATCCTTTCCCCGCCCCCTTGCAGAAGAAGCCTGTCCCATTTGTCTCATGTCCACTTGACCAACTAGGGCTAGCCCCTGGGGGGATGGACGTAGAACTGGCAGAGCTGGGCCAGGGTCACCTTTCACCTCTCCTCCAGGCCTCCCTCACTCTCCCCCCTACCCAGCACCCTTACTTGTTCTGAAGGCAGCCAGTGATGAAACTATATATTCACTTGATGTTATGGGAACCTCAGTGTGGGACCCCTCCTTGGGGAGCATGGGTGCAGTGACTATCCACTCTCGCTGAGCATTCCTCTCCCGCCTAGCTCACCCCACCCCACTCCCTCCTGGTCCTTTAGACAGGCAGCAGCTGGGGCTCCCAGGGGCATCTATTCCTCAGCTTTCTCTGCCTGCCCATGTGAAAAAAATCCACCCCCACCCCCGGTGGCCAAGACCAGATGGGGATATTTCTAAAGACACATGCCGGGGAGCAGAAATGCAAGTCCTCACGGCACTGAGGAGCCACAGGCCACGGAGACCTTGGCCCATCTGCACTCTGGCCATGGCCCGTTCACCAGTCAGCTGTGAAGCCAGCTTTGCCAACATAGCCTCTTCCTCCGGGGGTCTGTGCCTGGCTCTGTGCTGGGCATGTTCACGAGCTAATAATCACAATAGGAGCCAACATTTGTGAGTGCTTATTATTACATCTTAGATGCATGCTGAGCGCTTTATACGCGCCTTGTAACTCTCACACAGCCCTGCCAGCTTGGTGGTGTTCTTTCCCTCAACTTAGACAAGACCTGGTTCAAGGTCATGCAGGTGCTGGCTCTTGCCCCTCCAGAAGCCCTCACCACTCAGCTGACCTGAAGGAGTACTAGAAGGCCGAGCATTGTATCCCTAGGCCCCAGGAGATACAAGGGTGGGGGGGAGGCTGACACCCTTTCTGGCTCAGCCCCCACTTTGCCTTGCCTTCAGACCTCTTGAGACTGCGCATTTTGATTGAACTTTATGTCCAACCCCAGGATTCTCGCTCAGGCCACCAGCCCCTCTCACTTGCCCTGAGGTGCCCCAGAGAGAGTAAACATTACCAGATCTTAAGCACTGCAGTTTTTCAATATTTGTTTGTTTTTATTTTATTTCACAAATGCGCACAGAGCAGGTAAATGTAGTGCCAGGCCTTGCTCTAAGAGATTTGCAAACAGATGAGGTCACTACCGTGCGTCTTCAGTAGTCAGTGAAAGGAAACAATAGCTGTGCACACAGTGAGTGCCTGGGGCAGTGATGCTCACCCCAGAGAAAACTCCCAGAAGTGTGGTGTGGGGTTCCACTTTTCACATCTGTCTGGGAAGAGACAAGCTTTCACTCCGCTGCCCTCAGCGCTGAGCTGGAGTCCTCACAACCCTTGGCTGTCTGCTCTTCCTCCAGACTTCCCCCCAGTCTTCCACATCAAACTCAAGGACCAGGTGCTGCTGGAGGGAGAGGCAGCCACTCTGCTCTGCCTGCCAGCAGCCTGCCCTGCACCCCACATCTCCTGGATGAAAGGTAGGATTACTTCTCCCTAGACAGGGGCATAGGCAAGTGGCCTCAGATTTGGGGATGCTTGGGAGTGGCAACCGGAGGGTCCCGGAAGACCCATGCATCACCTCACTCAGCAGCCTCTTCTGCCCCTCTCTGCCCCCAGACAAGCAGTCCCTGCGGTCAGAGCCCTCAGTGGTCATCGTATCCTGCAAAGATGGACGGCAGCTGCTGAGCATCCCTCGGGCAGGCAAACGGCATGCTGGGCTCTATGAGTGCTCAGCCACCAATGTCTTAGGCAGTGTCACCAGCTCCTGTTCCGTGGCTGTGGCCCGTGAGCCTGGGGCAGGGGCCAAGGGGGGCAGTGATAGGGGATGTTAAATGGGGCTAGATGGGCTCTAAGCTGGAGCTTAGGGACTCACTGGGACTCCCTTCTTCTTGCCAGGCATCCCAGGGAAGCTAGCCCCTCCCGAGGTACCCCAGACCTACCAGGACACGGCGCTGGTGATCTGGAAGCCAGGAGACAGCCAGGCACCCTGCACGTATACGCTGGAGCGGCGGGTGGATGGTGAGGGACTGCACAGGCCAGTGAAGGGAGGGGTGGCAGGTGGAAGGCAGAGAAGCCAGGAAGACGAGTGCCTGCTTCCCCAGGCAGACCTTCCCTCCCGAGGCTCCTTACAGACAGCAGTGGTAGCCTGGGCCGCCCCTTCTGTGGCCTCAGCCCTTCCTCTGTGGTGCCTGCAGGGGAGTCTTCCTGGCACCCAGTGAGCTCAGGCATCTCCGACTGTTACTACAATGTGACCCACCTGCCGATCGGCGTGACTGTGAGGTTCCGTGTGGCCTGTGCCAACCGTGCTGGACAAGGGCCCTTCAGCAACCCTTCTGAGAAGGTCCTCGTCAGGGGCACACGAGGTCAGTGGGATGGGGTAGGGGGCGGCCAGAAAAGGAGGAGGATCCTAAGCCCAGGATCCACCCCCTTCTCAGAGCACCGGGATTTTGCCTCCAGAGGCACCATGGTGATGAGTTTCCTTGTCTCCACTTAGATCCCGCAGATCTGCTGCCTGCTGCTCACCAAGACACCCCTGTTACCTCAGGGCCAGCCAGGGCCCCACCTCCGGACTCTCCTACCTCACTGGCCCCATCTCTGTCCCCGACCACCTCTGCAGCTCCTGGTCCCCCGGGCTCCCAGCCAGCTGCTCTCAGCCCCTCATCTTCCCCAGCACCTCCCAGCCAGGCCTTGTCCTCACTCAAGGCTGTGGGTCCACCACCCCAAACCCCCCCACGAAAGCACAGAGGCCTGCAGGCTGCCCAGAAAGCAGAGCCCTCCCTACCCAGTGCCCAGGTTGCCCCCAGTGAACCCAAGTCTTCCGTCCCCGACACTGGGACCCCAGCCCCAGCCTCCCCTCCTCAAGAGGTTAAGCCAGTGTCTTCCTCTACCCCCCTGTATATGGTGACCTCCTTTGTGTCTGCACCACCAGCCCCCGAGCCCCCAGCCCCCGAGCCCCCTCCCGAGTCCACCAAGGTAACTGTTCGGACCCTCAGTTCAACCAAGGAGATAGTCAGCTCCCCTGGGGGTGGCCCCCCCAGCTCTCTGGGGCCAGAGGGCACCACTCTTCGACAGGGTCCGCCTCAGAAACCATACACCTTCCTGGAGGAGAAGGCCAGGCAAGCAGGGAAGGGGAAGGGATGGAAGACAGAGAGGGGAGTGTAGGGGACACAGGGATTCAGGGAAGAGACCAGACTGCCCACTGGGGGTAGTGGAAGTGCTGAGATATGGGTCATTGGTACTACTGAGTTCAAATTTTCTCTGGGCCATGCACAGTGCTAAGCTCTGTAGCCATATGATCTCATTTAATCTTCATAACTTAGAGAGAAAGCCACTGCATTATCATCATCCCCTGTTTCACCGATGGGAAAAACAGGTTGGAGAGGTTATGGGGTTTGCCTAAGGTACAGAGCCGCTGACAGACGGAACTGGGACTCACACCCAGATTTCTAGGATTCAGCTCCAGAGTCCTCATTTGGGCCCCTGCTCTCCCTACCCCAGCCCCCTTAGCCTCCACAATGGTGGTGTCCACTCTCTCCTCTGAGCCTGTGGTGTCACCCTCAACCTATAGGGGCCGCTTTGGTGTAGTGCGCATGTGCCGGGAGAATGCCACCGGGCGAACGTTTGTGGCCAAGATCGTGCCCTATGCGAGTGAGGGCAAGCGGCGAGTCCTGCAGGAATATGAAGTGCTGCGGACGCTGCACCACGAGCGGCTCATGTCCCTGCACGAGGCCTACATCACCCCGCGGTACCTCGTGCTCATCGCTGAGAGCTGCGGCAACCGGGAGCTCCTCTGCGGGCTCAGCGACAGGTAGCTGGGCCTTCTGGAGGAGCCGGGCGGGGGAGGGGGGAGTGAGAGTGGGGGCGTGAGGCTGGAATACCACCTCCCCGCCCTGTGCTCTCCAGGTTCCGATACTCAGAGGACGACGTGGCCACTTATGTGGTGCAGCTGCTACAAGGCCTGGACTACCTCCACGGCCGCCACGTGCTGCACCTGGACATCAAGCCTGACAACTTGCTGCTGGCCCCTGACAACGCCCTCAAAATTGTGGACTTCGGCAGCGCCCAGCCCTATAACCCCCAGGCCCTGCGGCCCCTGGGCCACCGCACGGGCACCCTGGAATTCATGGGTGAGGGCACCATGCCAGCCAGGGCAGCAGGGGGGTCGGGGTACTGCCAAAGGGGCAGCAGCCAGAGCTCCCCCCACTTCACCCACACATGTGCCATTTATTGAGCGCTTACTGTATGCAAGCAAGGCACAGTCCTTTTCATGGGTTTTTCAATTTATCTTCACAGTGGCCCTGGAGATTGGCATAACATTACCCCCGTCTTACAGATGAGGAAACAGGCACAGTGAGGTTCTTTGTCCCATATAACACGGTTTTAAATGGTCGAGCCAGGATTTGATAAAGCTGGAAAGATAGGAGAATCAATTATTAATTTATATAAAAAAGGAAAACCAGCTACCATTTAGCTGCCTGCTAAATACTTTATGTTCATTATCTCTATCCTTTGGAGCTAGTCTGAAAGCCACACTTTACAAATGAGGGAATGGAGAGCCAGACAGGTTTAGTACGTTGCCCAGGGTCCTGTAGCTTAGCGGACAGGCCTGGGACTGGAGCCAGCCAGGCTGTTTTCAAAGACTCAATCTTTGTGCCGGCCACGTTCATTGTGAATGGGCACCCTGGGTCGGCACTGATCCAAGGGGGCCAGCATCCCTGGTTCTCAGCAACTCACCGTCCTGGTGACCCCCAGGACGATTCCAGGCTGATTCCTCAGGTGCCCCTCATCTCCCCTGGAGACCACCCTTGCCCCCATCCTGGCAGCTGTTATCCAGGGCCTGCTGCTCTGGCCAGACCCATTATTCTGATCCTCAAGCCCCCAGGGGCCTCCCCGGCCTTTCCCCCCGCTTCCCTGCCACTAGGAAACTGCTTCAACTTGCGCTCTGTCTTCTGTCAGCTCCTGAGATGGTGAAGGGAGACCCCATCGGCTCTGCCACAGACATCTGGGGGGCGGGCGTGCTCACTTACATCATGTGAGTGCCCCTAGGACCCACCTTCTGCCTATACCCTCCCCCCCCCGCACCTCCCCAGCACACGCGAGTGTGCACAAGTGCATGCATGCACGCACACATGTGTGCCCAGGTTCCTTATCCCTGTCCCTGAGTGCTGTGCTCTTATAACCCCCACACTAATGTCCCCATGGACCTATGAGTTGAGTCTCCATTCACAGGGGTCAACTGAACTGTTTCTACCACAGGCTCAGTGGACGCTCCCCATTCTATGAGCCGGACCCCCAGGAAACAGAGGCTCGTATTGTGGGGGGCCGCTTTGATGCCTTCCAGTTGTACCCCAACACCTCCCAGAGCGCCACCCTCTTCTTGCGAAAGGTCCTCTCTGTACATCCCTGGTGAGTGGGCCCGACACCTGAAAATCCCCCAGCATCACCGGCCCCTGGCCTCAGGCTGCTCTGGCCCAGTTCATGCCTAAGATCCCCCAACTCTTCCCCTGCCCCCAATAATACACTGTTGCTACTGCTGCTACTAAATGGTTGTACTACCCCCCATTGAGAACCTGTAACAACCCTGTAACGTAAGCAGAATCACTGTCCCCACTCCAGAGATCGGGAAACTGAGCCCCAGAGTTGCTGAGAGTCACTCACTAGGGGTGAAGCCAGGATTGGGACTCGGGTATATGGGAGGACAGAGCCCCACCCCTCTCCAGGCTCACCATCTGGCTGGGCCTGGCAGGAGCCGGCCCTCCCTGCAGGACTGCCTGGCTCACCCGTGGCTGCAGGATGCCTACCTGATGAAGCTGCGCCGCCAGACGCTCACCTTCACCACCAGCCGGCTCAAGGAGTTCCTGGGTGAGCAGCGGCGACGCAGGGCCGAGGCCGCCACCCGTCACAAGGTGCTGCTCCGCTCCTACCCAGGCGGCCCCTAGTGGCTCGGACCACAGCCTGGCCCCGGGCTTCCACTCGGGGCTCCCGCTGATGCGGCGGGACATTCCAGGGCCCATGCTGAGCTGGGTGGGCTCAGGGCTTCGGACACCACCAGCAGCAACATCCAGCCGGGCTATTACCTCATGGACCTGCGGGGACAGAGGCCCAGGGCTTTGGCCAATGTCACCAGGCCCAAGCCAGAGCTGGAGACTCATTGGCCAGGCTGGGTGGAGTCGGGAGCAGGAAGAGGGGCAAAAACGGAATGGGGAAGTGAGAGAGAAAGAGGGGGGACTGTAGGAAGGCTCTGGGGATGGGAGACAGTGCATCTTGGGGAGAGCCAACCGAGGAGGGTGCGAGTGGCTGAGGTAGAAGGAGGAGCCCAGGGTGTCAAGGCCATGGGCTGGGAGTGTCAGTGAAGCAGGGACAGGACGTGAAGACAGTGTTAGGGTGCCAGAGGCAGCGTGTGAGAGAGGGCACCAAGGTAGGGGAGGGAGAGGAGAGAGGACTCAGGTGGAGATGGGGTGGGCCAGCTGCCAGTGTCCTGAAAGAAGAAGCAAGGACGGCTGGAGGCGGGAAGCAGTGGTCACTCAAGCCAGCGCTCTCCTGGTGCCCCAGTGGATGCAGCTCTGGGCTCTGTGCTGGCCCAAGGACGTCCCCACTGCCCCCCCCCCCCGTGGCCTTCGCCCTTCTTCCCATTCATATTTATTTATTTATTGACTTTTATGAAGTTTCCCTTCCATCCAATCCTAATTGCTCATGTTGTCCTGACCATCCCCCCAGCCATCCAGCTGTTTGTGCAGCTGTCTGTCTGTCTGTCACAAGAGAAATAAAAACAGCAAGCAGCAGGACCTATGTGTGGTCTATGGGGAGAGGTGGCTGAGAGTGCAGGGTGCTGGGACAGGAGTAGTTCAGCCTGACCTGGGCCAGGGAGAGCCCAGGCGTACCACCTGGCACCTTTGGACCTCCCTCCTCCCTCTCTGACCCTCCTAGCCCCTTACCTCTCCCTTATTCCTAGAGGGAGGAGAGACTTCGGTCTGCTTCTCCCTCTGAGGTTTCTAGAATCCTAGCAGGACCACTGAATCCCCACCACTACCCTCTAACCAGACTCTGGCGGCCCCCACTTTTTCTTACATGTCCCCTCAACACAACTGGGAGGATACGAGGCTCTGAAATGGATGGGCCCACACCCCAGTCCTGGCTCAGCCTTCTTTCCTCATACTTCCTAGCTCTGGTCCTGGCCCCCGGAGCAGAGGGGTTTAACATGATGATCCTGAGAGCAGGTGGTGTGAAGAGCTGCAGAGGAGACCCGGACGGGCCCAGGCCCCTGCTCCCAGTGTTAGGGCACCAGTCAGGGCACCAGCTGCACAGGGCAGCTGTGAGCCCTCTGGTCAGTGTGTCTGCAGTGATGGTGCCACAGACAAGTATTTTCCTGGGCCCCAGGGTCACTCAGCCCAGACCATCTGATCCCCACAGCAAGCTAGAGGGTCTGCTGGGTGTGAAGGCACCTTGACTCCAGCCGCAGTGCTGCAGAATGGTCACAGGGTTCTAGAACTGAGCCGCCTTGCCCTGAGGTGGGGAGAGGGGAGAGCTGGTTCTCCTTGGGTCCAAAGGGATTGTCCTCCCCCTTCACCCCTTGAAAACTCTGTTCTTGACAAAGTGATAAGAATAAAGCCTCCACCGTGAGCAGAGAGGGCTGGCGCTGGTGTGTTGCTGATCGAGTTTGAGGGCTCCTTAGCTGGAGCCCAGACAACTCTCCACCCAGCCCAGCCCAGCCTCTCTGGCTTCCCAGGATCTTAGGGAAGAGGCAAACCTCATCACCCCCAAAAGAGCAGGATGTTGCCCTGGCCAGGTAGCTCAGTTGTACACGCCAGGGTTTTGGGTTTGATCTCTGGTCAGGGCACATGCAAGAATCAACCCATGAATGCATAAACCAGTGGAACAACAAATCGATGTTTCTCAAAGCAATAAATAATAAAAAAATTTGTTATAAAATAATAGGATGTTAAAGCAGCTGGAAGGGACCAGACAGATGCCTTGCTTTGCTCAACTGTCATTTTAATGATGAAGATATACAGTTTGCCTGTGAGAATCTGTAATTCCCTACTCACTGCAAGTGTTTTCATATAAAAATGAGGTGCCTGAACTCATATCTTGATAAATGGTAATATCCCTCTCCTGTCCCCCCTCTGAGCTTGAGCTCTTTCCCCATCTCCATTGGAAATGGCATGTGAACTGCTTGCTCCAAACCCGGAGGAGCAAAGGTAATTTATGTCAGCAGAGCTGTGTCAAAATTGCTCTGATCAAAAGGTGACAGTGCGCCAAGCCTGGGCGTGCGGTCACAGTGAACGCCAGCAATTCTTCACCTGGCCTGGGCAGGCCGGACTCCAGGTGGTGCGTCCCAGAGCGGCTAACCGGGCCCCCTTCACCCCTGGCGCTCTGATGCCCTTAGGCGTCAGCTTTGCCCCCACACGGGCTTGGGACGACCTAGAGTCGCTGAGTCAGCATTAGTGTCCATCTCCAGGGACAGCGCAGCCCAGCCATACCCTACTATGTCAGCTGGAGGAGAGTGAGTGGAGATGGAGGTGGCAGGAAGGGATGGATGGCTGGTCTCAAAAATCTTTTCCGTCCCCTCTGGGTTTATCTCAGTTTACCGCCAGGGGGCACAGTGCGGAAATAACAGCCGTAGACTCTGGGGCGGGCCGGGGGTTAAGGCGCTTCCGGATTGGTCCTGACAGCCACGTGGCCCTTTTATAATTGGCTGGATGGACAGTTAAGTCCTCCGCTAGTCTGGCTTCATTCAGGGACACCCCCACAAACTCTCGCACCCCTTAACTTACTGTGTTTGGGGAAGGGCCCATTGTCCCGGGACTCATCTGAGTGTAAAGTTGCCCCGGCTGGGAGCTGAATCTCCTGTCGGCTTAGGGCCTCGTTTGGTCCTCTCGGCAGTGCGATGGACACCCCCTGCCTTGGGAGGAGATGGGGCCGCGTCCAGCTGCCCAGCTGTCCAGGCACTGACGCGCGGTGCACCCCAGAGCTGCTCAAGTTTCCCCCCCACCCCCACCCCCGGCCTGTCCCATCGGCTGAGCCAGCATCCCAGGCATCCTCAGGCTATATAAGGAGCCTGTTTGGGTCAGGGGGCGGGCGCTGGGGTCCCGGGGGGCTTGGGGCAATCACGCCAAACAAGGCAAGGAGGGGAGCGATGTATAAAACCAGGGCCCAGGGCTGAGCACCTGCCCGCGCCCCTACTGTGCCATCCGGAAGGGCTCCATACCGCCTGCTACCCAGCTAGTTGGACCCAAGTCCCGAAGTCAACGCCCCCTATCCCCACGGTGAGTCCGGGTCCTCAAAACAGTCCGAGACACTTCCATCCCCGGGATATTTTGAATCCGGAGGCAAAGACTGGAGGTCGCAGTTTCTGGGTCAGCTTAGACCCCCGTGCTTGTTTTCTGCTCCCCAGATGTCCAAAGCAGCTCCCGCCAAAAAAGCGGCGACTACGGCCCCGCCTCCGGGATGTAGTCTGGACATCAACGACCCCCAGGTCCAGAAAGCGGCCATTCGCATCCAGGCCTCTTACCGGGGCCACAGGTGAGGGGGGGGGGAGGGGAGCTGGAGCCCTCTGAAGGAAGGGAACTGGAGCTGCAGAAATCGCACTTCTGCTTTGGGGAAGGGCGCTACTGAGCACAGTGCCATGGACTGCTAGGGTCACTGGGGTTAGGGGAGAGCAGTCACTGCTGTGTAGAAGGGTGGCCCACAAAAGTAGATCATTTTACTAGGGTAACGATTCAGGAGCAGCCCGCCTTCCTCCCCATCCTCAGTGTCTAAGGGTCTAGTGCGCCAAGGGGGGCAGGCAGGGGAAGGTGTGCGGGCACACAAGGCTGCAGGCGGGTGGGAACAGTGTCGTGGGAGCTCGGGGCCCTGACCCTGCTCGCGGGTAGGTCCCGGAAGGAACTGCGGGAAAAGGGGCCGCCGCGAGTGCTGGAGCCACTGAAGGACGTAGTACTGATCGAGGGCAGCGCGGCCAAGCTGACTTGCCGCATTTCGGCTTTCCCGGACCCATTCATCCGCTGGAGCAAGGATGGCAAGGAGCTGCGCGACGGGCCCAAGTATCGCTACGTCTTTGAGGACCCTGACGTAGTCGCATTGGTGGTGCGCGACGGCGAGCTGGCGGACTTGGGCCAGTACAGCATCAACGTAACCAACCCCTTCGGCCAGTGCTCCGACTCCGCGCGCATCCTCGTGGAAGGTACGCAGCACGCTTCGGGTGCAATGCCACCGCGCAGAGAAGCGCGACCCGGCGGACGTCCACAGCCGGGTTCAGCTGCGCGTTTATCGCTGGGCCTAGTCGAGCCTGTAGGAGGATGTGCCCCCCCACCCCCAGCCCCTGGCACAACCTGAGTCACAGAGCAGGGCGCAGTGCCTCAGGGGCTGAGTAGTCCTTCCTTACCTCGGCTTCCCGTCCCATCCAGGCTAAAAACTCCGCTATGGGTTTCAATCACTCACCCAGGCTGAGAAGTCCGCTGTGGATTTCAGTCACTTGGCTTCAGGGCCCCAAGGTCACAGCGATCCAGAGACAGAGCCAGGGCTAGAGAGAGCCCTGGTCTTCCAAGTCAGTTTCTACTCCCCAGAACTGTCTTCAAGGTACCCAGAAACCTGCGAACCTTCCTGAGCTTTCGCCCATAGTTTCTTTCTCTGTTTGTCTAAAAAAAAAAAAAAAAAAATTGATTGATTTTAGAGACAGCAGAAGGGGGAGAGAGACTGACTTATTGTTCCTCTTATTAATGCATTCTTTGGTTGATTCTTGGATGTGCCCCGACCAGAAATTCAACCCACAACCTTGGTGTATCAGGACGTGTTCTAACCAACTGAGCTCCCGGGGAAGAGTCATAGTATCTCTTTTGATTTCCATTCAATCCTGAAAAAGTAGGAGAGGCAGGGATTAGTCTGATTTAACAGCTGAGTTGCTGAAGTTCCTGAGAGGCTATAAAGACTTGTTCAAGGCACCAGTGAGAGTTTAAATCCATTTCCTACTTAGGGCAGGGTATGAGCTGGGAGGGTGATGTCCCGCCTAAACTTTAGGTCCCTTACTGGGTCGCATTCCCTTTGCCTTCCTTTAGTCCCGGCGAAAATTCAAAAGGGACCGGATAACACTAAAGCGCGCAAAGGTGCCACGGTGACGCTGACTGCGGAGATCCTGGGCGAGCCTGCGCCCGACGTGGGCTGGACCAAGGACGGCAAGGACATCGAAGAGGATGACAGGCGAGGGCGGGGACCTACTGCAAGGGCAGGGCCTGGCGCAGGAGCCTGGGCCGGATGTGGCCCAGAAAACCCGCGGGAGAGGGACGAGGGTGGGGAACTGGGAAGCGAAGAACAGAGCTGGCAGAGTGGCCGGGCCCGCCGAGCACGTAACCTGACCTGCGTCCCCGCCCCGCCTCTCCTTCCCCCGCAGGGTGTTCTTCGAGATCGGCAGTACCACCACAACGCTCACCATCCGCCGAGCCACACCCCAGGACAGTGGCAAGTACGAGGTGTACGTGGAGAACTGCCTGGGCATGGACCAGAGCTTCGCTCGCGTGGACGTGGCCTGAAAGGGACCCTCGGAACTTTGGCCGCTTCCAAGCCCAAGGATGGGTGGCACCAACAACCCCCCTCCACCTTGCTTAATAAAGCTGCTCCCTCTGACCCTTCGCCTCTAGTCTCTTCTTTGGAGTCGCCGTTTCCACTCCCCAGCACCCGCATACACACTTATTCCAGACCCACACAGCAAAGTCACCAAATGCTGGGGTCGGCGGGAAGTTTGCAGAGTGCCTAGGCCAGGGCCTTACTTCACAGACAGTAAGTCCTTGAGACAGGCTTCCGTCACGGTTGGACGGTCCTTCAGCTCCAGCGAGAGGGGCAGAGGTGTCTATGACTCCGCCTTCTCTTCTTTTGCATACCTCAAGTCTCACCCTCTCGTGGGGGTTTTGCGCGCTGGCCACGTCCGTTTCAAGGGTGACTACACCCCCTCCTGTCTCCAGCCTCGCTTCTCCTTGTGACCTAGTCCTCTACTTTGGCTGCTACCCCTGGGCCCATTTCCAGACAGCTCACGGTCCTAATCCGGGTTCCAGCCTCTGTTTCTCAGGCTCCACCCTTCTTCTCATTTAGACACGCCCCCTGAATCCCATGGCCACGCCCCCATGCTCTCCCACAAATTCCATCTCTCACTTGGCGGGGAGGAACTTAAGAACTACAATTCCCGGCAGACTTCGCGAAGTTCTCGCGTATTGCGAGAAGACACGTGCGCGGAAGGAGCGAGCAGTAGCTGGCGGCAGAGCTGGAGTAGAGGGGACTAGTGGTAAAGATTTGAGGGAGCGGGGCGAAAGGTGGTTCAGGGCAGGGACGGCTCCCAGACGGAGGGTGGCTCGGAGGTCCCGGCCAGCTCTCTGCACGTCGGGTGCTGTGCTGGTCCCACACCCCCCCGGGCACGCATTAGGGTTTCTTAGACAGTCAGTTGTGAGGTTCTTAGGGTCGGCAGTCAGCACTTGTCAGTTTCGGGACTCAGGGGATTGGTGTATTGTGTTTGGGATGCCAAGGGAACCTGTCTTTTCATTCGTGGTTCATCACCTGGAGGTTAATTTTAGGATTTAGGCTCAGCGTATTTGTAGGGTTTGGATTTTGTCAAACGCAGATCGAGGTTAGTTTAATACTTGAAGTTCACTCTTAGGACTGTAGTTAAATATTTGAGGCTCACTCAGGATTTGAGATTCACTATTGGGATTCAGGGCTTAATATCTAAAATGAGGATGGATCAGTTGGGGAATCAGTGGCTTGGGGTTTTGGTTTTTTAAGGTTTGGGGTGTGAGAAGGAGGTCTGTTGCTGAGCGTCTGAGCTTGCTGAGTTGGTGGCCAGAGGGAAGTCTGTTAGGGGTCAGTTGAGGGGTATGGATTTCAGAATTTGGGGGATCACGGTGGGGTTTGAAGGCTGACTGGGATTAATTTGGGATTGAGATGTGTAAGATTTGTGTGGTGGTGTGCCCAGCAAGGGACTGTACTGAATTTTGGATTTACGTCCTGGGAGAGAGAGGACTCAGTGTTGCTATTTAGGGTTTACGGTTTGGTTGGGTATGAGTGGGGTTCCTGGGTTGGGGTGTGAGATGAGCCTGACTTCTCTGGGATTTGAGGTTTAGGTAGCAGTCGCTGTCATGCTTAAAGCTGTGATCCTGATTGGAGGCCCCCAAAAGGGTGAGGAGCCCGGGAAATGGGGAGAGGAGGTTGGGCCGGGCTGGTTGGTGGGGTGGGGGCAGAGGGAGGCTGAAAGCTGAAATGTGCTTCTCTTTCCTGTCTCAGGGACTCGCTTCAGGCCTTTGTCTTTTGAGGTGCCCAAACCCCTGTTTCCAGTGGCAGGGGTCCCTATGATCCAGCACCACATCGAGGCCTGTGCCCAGGTAACCCACAGCTTCCCCGTGCACTCCACTGCCTGCTCATCTCCTGCATGCCATATTTCCCCCTTTTCCAACCATGACCTCTTCCCGCCGGGTGTAACTCCAGGGACCACCATTTACAAATGACAATATGAATGCCCCTCCCCGCCAGGTTGTACACTGCAGCTGTCCTGCTGTCTTCTCCTAATCTAGTCTGTCATCTGTCATATAGGAGATTTCACTCCTATATTTAAAGCATGAAATGTGAGATTAGGCAGGAATCTTAGAGACAATTTAAAGCCGTAGCGTGGGAAACCTTCGTGATAACAAAGCACAGAATCACACTACCCTTGCTCACTATGGGGCTGATTTCTTTATTGCCTTTGGTACTGGGACTGGCCGGTTTTGATTTGAGCCCAGTCTCTGCCTGCTAAAAGGGATTGAGCAAATTTCTCAGTCTTTCTCAGCCTAGGTTTTCTTATTTGTAAAGTGGGGGTGATTAGACCTACTTTGTGGGGTTGTGAAGCTTACAGATATTTGCAAAGTAACTAGTACAATGTAGGCACTTGATGAATGGTATCCTTACCTCATGCTGATCTCAAGCTCAAATTGACAGATAATAAATATGAAGGAAATGAATGGATTATCCTTTAGTGCAGCTTGGTAGACAAGATCTTCCCTAGGGTGAGCTTCACTTCAGATGTAGGGATGCGGGAATGGGTTGGTGAAAAAGTTCATTCGGTTTTTCCATAAGATGGCTCAAGTATTGCTTAGTTGTCTTTAACTTCATTCAAAACAATTTTGTTAGATTGTATTGTGACAGCTGTCATAGCAGCGTGCACTTAAAAAAACTTACCAAAATTGGTGAATTTTTGTGTAGCCATTTTTATATTGAAGATAGAAGAAATACATTTTTGGCATACTGTGTGTGATTATTTCAAGAAAGGTAAAAACACAACTGAAATGCAAAAAAAAAAAAAAGATCTGTGCAGTGTATAGAGAAGATGCTGTGACTGATCAAAAAGTGTCAAAAGTGGTTTGCGAAGTTTCGTGCTGGAGATTTCTTGCTGGACGACGCTTCATGGTCGGGTGGACCAGCTGAAGTTGATGGTGATCAAATTGAGACGTTGATTGAGAACAATCAGCGTTATTACCATGAGAGAGAGAGCCGACATACTCCGAATATCCAAATCAATAGTTATTGGTGAAGATGAAAAATGTGTCTTTTATTTTATGGAAAAAAAACAAAACAGACTTTTTGGCCAACCCAATGGAATAATAAAAGGTTAAAAGATCAGTGACTGAGACTTTCTAACTTCCTCATTTTCCAGAGAAGAAATCAGGCCAGCTTGGTAAAATTGAGTGCCCAGGGCCACAGCTGAGACTGAAACTGTGGTTTCTGGTTTTGGGGCCTGTACCAGGGATTTCTCCCTCTTGTCATTCCTTCCTATAAGATGTCATTTTTCTCTTAACCTCTTTCCTTGTCCTCAGGTCCCCGGGATGCAGGAGATTCTGCTTATTGGCTTCTACCAACCCGATGAGCCGCTTACCCGGTTCCTAGAAGCTGCCCAGCAGGAGTTTAACCTTCCAGTCAGGTCAGGTGTTTGTGCGCACGTGCTGCGTGGGGGTAGGGGAGCCCTAGGCATCTGAGTTCTGTCTGAGTCTTGGGGAGTGGGTTGAGTCAGCATTTGACAGAAGACACCCGCACACAATAGGTTTCTTACTTGGGCATTCCTGGATCTCTGTATATATTGAGTTTCTCTGTGGGCCTTGGGCAGGCGGATCCTGGGAATGGGGGGGTCAGCTCCCAGGCTGAAGGTATCTGTCTCCTGTTATCTCACTGAGCTGGCTCTGGGGTCCTTGGGGACAGGTACCTGCAGGAATTTGCCCCTCTGGGCACAGGAGGTGGTCTCTACCATTTCCGGGACCAGATCCTGGCTGGGGGCCCCGAGGCCTTTTTCGTGCTCAACGCTGATGTTTGCTCCGATTTCCCCTTGAACGCTATGTTGGCTGCCCACAGACAGCAGCCTCACCCTTTCTTGCTCCTGGGGACCACGGTGAGGGACCTTGGAGGGCTGGAGGGGGTCAAGGGGATGATCCAGAGAGATTCCTGGGATGCGGGGTGTTGGGGAGGCAGGGACAGCCCAGGGAGTTGCAGTGGAAATGGGTGTCAGGAGGAAGGGGTGCTACAAACCCCCGCAGTAATGGAGGTGGCGGTGGAGAGAGCCCTTGAGCCTTTCAGCTGCTCAGAAGTAGGAGGGGAGGGCAGCTGTCAGTTCTCACCCCAGCTGAAGGCTTGTCAGTGGTGAAGCTGCAGAGCTGCGTGCCAGGTGCTATAGGGGAGGGAAGACAAGAAAGAGAAAACAGACCTTGCTGCCCTGGAGCAGGCTGGTCACTGTCTCAGTGTGTCTGTCTTTCAGGCTAACAGGACACAATCCCTCAACTATGGCTGCATCGTAGAGAACCCACAGACACATGAGGTAAGAGCAGAGGAGGCTGGCTGGGTGCCTCTTCTGTGTGTCATCATTCTCCCACTCCTCAGCCCCTAGACAGAGCTGGGACTCTGCGGGGTGGGCCCCAGTCTTGTCAGACAGGCAGGGCATGCCTCAGCTGTTCCTCTTTATGCCTTTAAGAAAGATTGGTGCAGAGGTAACAGCTAAGTGCCACAGTGCAGTGCTTGAATAGACATACGCACAGGGTGCTATGGCAACACAAAAGGGGGCCCAACCCAGCCAACCTGGTAGAGGGTGGGGAGGGCTCCCTGGAGGAGGTGAGGTGTGAACTGAGTTAAATTTGTCAACGCGAAGGAGACAGGCATTGCAGGTAGAGGGAACAGTATGTGCAAAGGCACGGAGGCAGGGAACAGTACCTCCTGAATTATGGAGGTGGGGGCATACTCAGCAAGGCCAGGGAGCAGCAGGGATCTCTGAAGCTGTCTGTCCTGTCTCTGAAACTCCCTGCTCTGGAGTCTAGCTGACTTTCACACACCCCTTTGGTTTGCTCAAGTTTTAGAATTAAAAATGCACGTGAACGTATACACACCTGAAGTTTTATGTTAGGCACTAGCTAGGTGTGAGAGAAACGGAACCAGAAAGACACAATCCCTGCCCCTCAGGAGCCCTCAGTCTGGTGGGAGAGACAGTCAAAAACCAACCATTGCAAATGATGGAAGTGCCACCGCAGGTGACGTGTGGCCGGAGAACAGGAGCGCCCAGAGCTGAGACTCTGTCTCTGGGGCAGACGAAGGTGTACTTACAGAGGGAGTGACAATGTCGGCTAGGTTTTTGAAAGCGAAGTTTTCCAGGTGAAGAGTTGGGGAAGGGCATTCCGAAAGGCACCGGCACGCCACATTGTGGGGCTGTGTTCTGGGAGCACTGGGGGTTGGGGAGGACCGGGAGGGAGGAGACACGTAGCTTGGACTTACCTTGAAGGTGAAGTTGAAGGGCAGTGACAAGATGTGCTCTGCTGTTTAGGAAGACCCCTGTGGCAACAGGGAGGACCCGGAGATTGAGAGGGTCTGTGGGGGGGGGTGGCCACGGCCCCTCCTCTCCTGACCCCAGCCCACTTCCTCCTCAGGTCCTGCACTACGTGGAGAAGCCCAGCACGTTTGTCAGTGATGTCATCAACTGCGGCATCTACCTCTTTTCCCCGGAAGCCCTGAAGCCCCTGCGGGATGTCTTCCAGCGCAATCAGCAGGATGGGCCACTGTGAGGCAGACCCCATGGCCCTGTAACCCCAGATACCCCGAGCCACAGCCCCCCACCCTCCCCCGTCTCTGCTGGCTGTGTCTCCACCCGCTCTCCTTCTCCTTTCTCTCTTCCACTTGTCATCTCCAGCCGAGCTTCCCCAGTCCCTCCCCTTCTAACCTCATTCTGTCCCTCTTCCTTATCCATCCCAGTTGCTCCTCTGTCACCACCTGCCCACTCCCCTTCTGATCCATTTCTTTCAAGCCCTGAGTATCCCAGAGATGTCTTCCAGAGCAGACGGTAGCACACACACTTGGGCACGCACACACGCTCACCACCAGCCACAATCCCAGGGAGGTCCTTCTAGGTCTGGGAACTGTCCCCTTCTGTGTCTCCCCTGCCTTCCTTCCCTCCTAGCCATCTTTTCACTCCCACCCATCTCTGCTTCTCTCTCCATCTCTCCTGGCCTCTCTGTTTCTGCTGAACTGGCATCCCTACCATCTCTCTCTCCCTCTTTCTGTGACTGTCTCTGCCCTCACCAGCTGCCTTCCTCTTGGGTGAGTCTGTCTGTTTCATTCCACCCAGTAAGAGGGAGGGACTGGAGGTGGGGGTGGGAGGAGAGTGAGATAACTGGGCAAAGCCAAGTCTGGCTGAGCTCCTCCTGGACCTGGGGCAGGATGGGCAGCAGGTCCGTGCCTGGGGCTCCCCTGGGGTAACTAGCTCCCCAGCTGGGAGTGTAAGGGGCTGATATACCTAAGCAGTGGGAGAACTTCCTGGGACATGAGCATCTCTTTGGAGAGGATCTGACCAGACCTTTCGAGGTGGTGGGGTTGGTTTCCTTCAGTTCTCATCCCGGAGGGACCATGTTGCCCACCCAGTTGGGCTCAGCTGGGGAACTGATGTCAGCATTCCACCCCCTCTGCCAGGGAGGATTCTTCAGGCCTGTGGCGGGGGGCAGGCACCATTCGCCTGGAGCAGGATGTGTTCTCCGCCCTGGCTGGGCAGGGCCAGATCTACGTGCACCTCAACGATGGCATCTGGAGCCAGATCAAGTCTGCAGGGTATGGGAGAGGCCCCTGATGGGGTGGCTGAGGGTTGAGACCTCAGGATGGCGGGCACAGGCCCTGCCAGCCCCTGAGCCCCTGCTCCACTCTGTGGTCCCCAGCTCAGCACTCTACGCCTCCCGCCTCTATCTGGGCCAGTACCAGCTCACTCACCCAGAACGCCTGGCCAAGCACACCCCAGGGGGGGCACGGATCCGAGGTACCACCTCCCCCCTCTCCCCGCCACAATTCTTGACTGCTGCCCCAACCCCAGCCCACTCTGCTCTTGGAGCTGTGCCTCTTAACCTCGGAACCCAGAGGTGAAGTCTCAACCCCTGCTCTTCCTGGACCAGGTATGGTTTGGGATATGTGTCCTCATGTCCTTTCTTCTGCTTCTAGGAAACGTCTACATCCACCCTACGGCTAAGGTGGCCCCCACAGCTGTGGTGAGCCAAGGCCCAGGCCAGGGAGAGGAGGGGCGGGGTGGGGGTACGCATATCCCCTAAGCTCCGAAGTACCATTTCTTTGCTTTGTCACGACCTTCCATATGGCCTCAGTAGGTTCCTTCCCCATTATGAGGGGGTTGGATTTGGGATCTTCTGAGCCTTTCCAAGGTTTATGGACTGTGTTCCTTTCCACAGCTGGGCCCCAATGTCTCCATCGGGGAGGGGGTGACAGTAGGCGAGGGCGTGCGGCTCCGAGAGAGCATTGTCCTCCACGGAGCCACACTGCAGGTAGGCACCTCGGCATGTGCAGCAGAGCCCAGTGCCCCAGGAGGTGGCGGGGTGAGCCCCCTGGGCTTTGTGTTTGGTCCCTTCTTACCCCCTCAGCTCACACACTCCTCTTTGACAGGAACACACGTGTGTTCTGCACAGCATTGTGGGCTGGGGCAGCACCGTGGGGCGCTGGGCCCGTGTGGAGGGCACCCCCAACGACCCCAACCCCAATGACCCCCGAGCCCACATGGACAGTGAGAGCCTCTTCAAGGATGGGAAGCTACTGCCTGCCATCACCATCCTGGGTATGGCTTCCCAGGGGCTTTCAGGCCGGGAGAAACCTTCACAGGTGATAGGTGGGCTCTGGGGGGAAATTTGCACAAGATTGTGGGTGTTTTCCTTTAGCAAACAACGAGTGCCTGCTGTGTGCCAGTCCCTGTGTGAGTCCCTGGGGGCATGAGGCCAGGGCACAGATGGGTAGGGAGGGACCCCTCCTGATGGTGGTGGCCCCCAGCTCCTTGCCCCTGACCTTTCCTCCCCATGGTGCCCTCGCCCATGCTGCAGGCTGCCGAGTCCGGATCCCTGCTGAGGTGCTCATCCTGAACTCGATTGTTCTGCCGCACAAGGAGCTGAGCCGAAGCTTTACCAACCAGATCATTCTCTGAAGGGGGCCACCAGAGGGCCCCCCCCCCCCAACTCTTACCCTCCCGCCTCTGTCCAGAATAGACCTGGGGGAACCAGGCAGAACCTCCACAGACTGGGAGCAACATGGGTGGGCTGAGAACTGCTGGCCTCCCTCTCCACTCCCTAATAAACCCCAGGAACCTTGGAGCCAGCACGGATTCAGCTTGTGCCTGGACTGGGGTGGGGGTAGAAGGGGGGCAGCTGAGTCAGGCCCCCCCACATTAGCATTTAAATTGGAGTCGTTGCTGCGGGCTCATGAATAATGAATCTGGAGCCCTGGTAAATCTCCCCCTCTCACAGCCTCAGCCTCGGTGCTGGTGCTGGTGCTGGTGCTGCTGCTGCTGCTGCTCCTGCTCCGGAGTAAGGCCCTCAAGGCTCCCAGCCTGGTGGCCCCGCCTTCAATCCTACCCTGCTGCTGCCTGCCTGCTTGTGCGCCTCCCTGTTCCTCTTCACTGGGCCTGGCTCGGGCCCTGGAGTGGAGGGCTTTCAAAGGGAATGATGAAGGCTTGCAGTTGGGCAGTGGGGCACGGACGGCAGGGACCGGGAGCCATGGGCCCGAGATTGGATCACCCACGCATCCCGTCTTCAGTTCCTGCGAAGCCCCAGCCCTGGCCTGTGTTCTGCTTTGCCAGCTATGCCTGCTCCTAGCCCAGCTCTTGGCAGGGTGGGGGTTTCTCCCTCGCCCACTGGAGGCCTGGTGTCTTCTCCTCCCCTGGCAGCCAGGGTGGACCTAGCCGGTGCCTTTCCTCTGCAATCACCGTGGGCAGTGCTGTTCTGGGACAGGAGGGTCCTCGGCCACTGCGGTGCAGTACAGGAGGTCCCCGAGTTCCACTCCACGTTCCCGAAACCCAGTTCCGCTCGTGTTTGCCCATGACCCCCACTTGCCCCTCCTGGTGCCCCCCCTTACCCAGCTGTGGGTGCTTGCTTAGTTGCCAGATGAGCTGGTAATGATCGTAATCTGCTAATTGAGAGGAATCTAATTACCCGAAGAGAATGGGGGGGCAGGGTGTGGGTGGGTGGGAGGGAGGAGGGGGTCCTGGCAGCAGGCAGGGTGGCAGGCAGCAGGGTGCTGGGCCTTGTCATCAGCACCAGGGTCTGGGACAGAGCCCAGGATTTCAGAGCTTCATAGCCAGGTGGTTAGGAAGATGAGCTTTTTGGGGAACTGGGCTAGATGCCACCTCCAGGCCCTCAGGCCCTGCCCGCTGTGCGAGAGCACCTATAAGGTGACCCAGGGTTTTAGCAGCCCTGACCTCCAACCTGCCTTGACTCAGCCCCTTCCTATTTCCTCAGATCCCTGCCTGCAGCCCAGAGCTTCCATCCTCTCTGCCAGGGTTGGGAGGAGGCTGCAGATGGCTACCCTGGCCCAGGGTCAATTCCCTGAGGACGAGGCTGGCAGAGGGGTGGGCAAGGGTCTGGGTCCCTTCCCTCTCCTCCCCCCAGTCCTGACCCTTCTGTTCTGAGTGGTTGGCAGAGGCCATGGCAGCTCCATCATAAATATGATAATTTAATTATTTTCTCAGCAAAACACCGTGAAATCCAATAAGTCTGTGTCAGGCCCAGGCCCTCGGGACCCCCTCCTAGGCCCAGTGGGGGTGGGGACATGGTGGGGAGAGACACTGGGAGGGGAAAGGGTCAGTGTTCAAAGTGGGAGGGGCCAGTGAAGCCGAGGTCTTTGTCACAGACCCCCAGGCTGATGGAGTCATTGTGTGTATACGCTCAGGTGGGTGGGGTGACTGAGAAAGAAGGTGTAGTCCTCCCCTTCCTCTGCAGCCATGTCTGCCCTGGGAGGGGCCTAGACCCCCATCCGTCTCTGAGGACACCGCTCAGGCCCAGGATGTGGGAGGCTCCTTCCCACATTATGTCTGGGACCTTGTCCTTGTAAGCTTAGGAGGGTGCTGGCCCCCTGCAGAGGTTGAGAAGGGAGAACTCAGGGAACTGGGGTGGGAAGTAGGGGAGGGATGCGGGGGAGGGGTTCGCTCCTGCCATTAGTGCTTTTCTCGGTTTCCATAAAAAGATTATTCTGTAAAATCAGCTAGGGGGAGCGAGCTGGGGGCCGGGGAGGGGGTAGGTCCCTGGCACTAAGCTGAATGGGGTGACTGGTGGGGAGAGCTGGGGACAGGGACTGAGTGTGGAAAGATTTGGATGGACTTCAGGAGCCATCGGGGAGAGGCCAAGCTAAGAACACAGATTGCCAGGAGTGGGGCGGGGAAAGGGCCCTCATCTCCTTCCTGGCCCTTTGGTGGAGGTGCCCTGGGCCCTAGTCCCACCCCCATCTCCACCTTCCCTCCCCCCACCCAGCATTTAGCAGCCATTATCGGGGGAGCAGATTGCAGCCCCCTCCCCCTCTCTGGGAAGCAGGCACAGCTGGGGCCCCGCCACATCTGCCGCATCAGCACGGAGCACAGCTGGGTGTGCCCAGAGCCATGATCCCCACAACACAAAGGGGGGCGGGGGCCGAAGAGCCGGAGGCCTGAGACAGACACACTGACACCTCTGCCAGCAGACACACACTCCTGGAGGTGAAGCTACACCCACCCGCACACGCTCCCTCGCGTGCAGAACGAACTGACAAACACGCAATTACTCTGCCCCACCCGCCACCCCCGCTCCCCTCCCCCCGCCCCCTCCTGCTCCTCCTCTTCCTTCCCTCCAGGCTCCCCTCCGTCACCACAGCCACGTCTGAGCTGCCCAGGCTCTCGTGGGGAAGGAGCTGGGGCCTCACCCTCCCCAGGTGCACCCTTCTGGGAGGTTTGGAGGACCAGAGAGCTGGGGATGGTAAGGGGCTTCCAATTCAAGATGTGAGCCTGGAGAAGCTACCTGTCCTCTCTCCATGTCCATACTCCTCCCCTCAAACAAACCCCTTTTGAAACACTGATCCTTGACACCCTGGGCATGATGAGGTGTCCTTCCCAGGGCAGGCTGGTCGGGTACTCTGTTCCCCTTGACCCTGGGTTTCGTTGGCCACCTCAAGGAGGCGCTGCGGGCCCTTGCTCTATTGCCAGGAGCTCAGCAGCTCCCGGGGCTGGCCTCTGCCACTTGCTCCCACCTGACAATCTACCAGGTCCCTACGCTTGGCAATGCACCACCCATTTGCTTAGTTCTGCTTCCCCTGGCGTGTGCGGAGTGTGAAGCTCCCCAGTGGTGGAAAAGACACCCCCTGCAGAAGAGATGAGCAGGGGTCCTTCTACCCTCCCACTTCCTTAGGCGACCACCTCTTGACTGCCGATTAAATCCTGCCCCTTTGGCAGCCCTCCTCTCTCCCACTCATCTCCTTGGTCTTGATGTCTTGCCCTCCGCCCTCTCCTGCCTACCTCCCCCCGACACCCCGTGTCCCACGCCTCGCCCCCACCCCCGCCCCTCAGAGCTTTAATCCCTGCGGCGGCTGCGCTGCCTTATCTGTTCCCAGCAGCTTTCACTGCTGCAAAGCCTTCTCCCCCTCCTCTTCTGGATCTTCTCCCCCCTCCTTCCCAGCTCTTTCTTCTCTCTGACCAGCACCTCAGGCCTCCCCCACTTCCACCCCCGCCGCTCCCACCCCATCTCTGCCTCTCAGGACCCGTGAGGGCTCCTGGCTAACACCATGTCTGCACCCCAATGCCCTCTCTCCAGTCTCAGCTCTGAGGTTGCCAGCTACCCACCCACAGCCACCTGACCTCTGCCCACCCCTCCCCCACAGGCCCCCCAGACCCGGTGAGTTTCTGTCCAGCAAAGATTTTTCATCTTTCTTCTTTCACTGTCCTCCCTTTCCTGGCCCCTCAGTCTTGGACCTGGTCTCCTTCAGTCCCCAGTGACCCACTGTCTCAGCGTGGGCCTCCCCAAAGGGGGTGCCACAGGAGAGGGGTCATGGCTAAGGTGGCCCTGGGACGGGGTCTGGGGTGTAGTGCTGGTGGGCCGTGGGGGCAGAGCCTGGTGGTGGGGCGCTAACCCTCCTAAGTCGCCTCAGATCACGTCCAGGCCTCCCCACCCCCCTTCTCTGGGACTCTCATTAACCGCTTCTCCTGCCTCGTCCGCAGCATAAATAACCCAGATAAATCAGCCTCGGTCCGCCCCCCGCCTCTCGGCCCCCGCACAGCCCGTTTGTCACCGCTGCTTGCTCACCAGCCAGGACTGGCCCAGTCCCGGCCTCCACCCCCAATCCTTGCTCCTTCCCACCCACGTCTGTCCCACACTGGCTCATCCCTTGGTCCACACCAGAATGGGGTCTGGGACAGGTGTGTGTGTGTTGAGGGTGGCATGGGGGTGTCATTTGGGACCAGGAGGGGGCTGGGGACTCTCTCTAGGAGAACGCTTTCTAGGAGTATAGGGGTCATGTCATTTATGCTTGGGTACACCCAAGCAAAGAGTTGGGCCCACAGGTGGTGGGAAGGGGCAAACGCAGCTCAGCCCGAGGGTCTCCCTGTGCCGGGAGAAGAGGCAGAGCCCCAGAAGCCCTGAGCTAGAAGGGCCTGAAGGCGCCCTTGGAGCACCCTAAGCTGCATCCTGGGAGGTTTCTGGGTTTGCCTTGGGAACCACTTTGCTCAAATAAAACCCCTTGTCTTCTCCCAGGTGCTCTGAGTCAGAACTCTTCTGCCCTCCCTGTCACCTCCCTCATGCTTCTGCCGCGCCCTCCCCCCATGCCCTGCCTTGTCAGGCTGCACGGATGCCACTCTAATGTCACCTCTCAGTCCATCCAGCATCCTCTCTCCATCAGGAAGCCTAGTTCATCCCCTAGGGGGTAGGAGAGTGGAGGACTGGGCTGGAACAAATCCAGGGAATGGGGACAAATGGAGAACAGAGGACACCTGTCTAAGGCTTCACAGCCACACCCCACTCCCACCCCGTGGCCCCTGCACCAGGCATCCACACACCCCCATCTAGAGTCCCCGACAGCCCTTCCCATTTCGATCACATCCAGTGCAGGTTCTGGCCAGCAACGCTGGCCCTGGTGCTCACGGCAGGGTACAGCTGGTCCCCTGGGAGTGGGTGAGGGAAGCAGGGAGGGGATGGGAGAGCTTGGGCGCTGGGCTGGGGGTGGGGGTGGGGAAGAAGCTGGGCCGGGCCCCAGGGACCAGCTGGGCAATGAGCCGGGGAAGCAGCCAGGAGGCTAAATGAGGGAGATTATCACCCAACTGCAGCCGGGCAGAGAGGGAGGCAAGCAGGGAAGCGGGAAGAGGGAGGGGAGAAAGGACGGGGGCCAGAGAGAAAGAGGGTGTAGGGGGCCAGGGAGAAAACAGGAGACACTGGAGTGGGGGGATGACTAAAGGATGGGCTGAAAGGTTGCGGGGGTGGGGGGGGGTGGACTCCCACTGAGCACAGCTGGGATTCCTGGAAGTCTGAGAGACTAGATGATGGAGACAACTGGAGACAGCGGTCGGTCTGTGGGTGATGGTGGGGGGTATGTGCTGCTCCGTTTCCCGTGGCCTGGAGCTCCCCGCCCACCCCTCACACCAGGTTAGCTCCCAGCTTCGTTCCCTGTAGAGGTCGAAAGCTCCCTGCCAGGCTCTCAGAAGGAAAGAGGGTGTGCTTTGGGCTCCTGACCGAGACCAGTGTGGGGAAAGCATGACCCTGTGATCTCAGTGGGTGGTAGGGCAAGTTAGGGATGTGTATGGAGTCCAGGGCAGCCACGAGTGCTGGGGAAAGCTTGGGGGGCAGCTCCCCACTTTTCTGGCTGAGCCTCAGACTGGAATAACCTTAAAAAAGCAATTAAATCACCTTTTTAAAAAACTCAGTAAAGAAAAATCAATACTAGGAGAAAGGGGAAGAGAGAGGCTCGGGAGGACAAGAGGGTGGGAGAGGAAGCGCTGGGAGGGTCTGGACTTAAAGTGTAGCGGGGAGGGGACAGCACGGGAGGGGCTGCCTGAGCAGGGGCCAGAGAGTGCTAACTCAGCAGCTGCTTCCAGGGCCAGCCCCACTTACCTGCTAGGGACCCCATTGGATGCAGCCCCTGGCCCCAGGGGTCTTATCTTCCCAGCTTGGGGGAAGTCCAGCTGTGTGAGCCCCCAGGAAGCTACTTTGATGAGGTTAGGGACAACCCAGCAAAGGGCCACACATGGCCAGGGGATGTGTGTGTGTGTGTGTGTGTGTGTGACCTGTGCAGGGGTGACCTGTGGTGACTGAAGGGGCTGACCTGGTCTTGCAGCCAAGGGTGGGCAGAGTGGTTCCCTGCTCGCCTGGCCCCGTCCCCCATCCCCCCTCATCCCTGGGCCCCTCCTCCAGGGCTAGGCCGGGGCTGCGACCCGAAGGGCAGGCCTGCTGCCTGACAGGGGAGGGGTGGCCACCGGGCAGTGGGTGGACCTCGGGCTCTAATCCCAGCAGCTGCAGTTTCCCTCAGATCGATTCCCTTCTCACTTTTTTTTCAGCTGCTGGTTCCGCGGCTCAGATCGATGGAGCCGCCTCCCCCGCCCTTCTGAGCTTCCTCTCCCTGCTGCTCATTAGCGCCCCGATTAATCAGCCCCCCATTTCCTCTAGGGGACAAGTGCTTCCTCCCCCATGAGGACTCATGTTTTCATAGGGCCCCCCAAGCCACAAGCTTCTCACTGTGACCACCCCCACCCCGTCGGCACCCAGGCCCCTCCTCCTGTCCTGCCAATGGGCATCCTGCCTGTGACAGCAGGCACACACGCCTGCCTTTCCCCGAAGGACAGCAGGCACCCAGGGCTCCCCTGTCCCACCCTGCCGGGGGACATGGCCTGGGTCGGCCTCTTTAGGACGGCACTCCCTGCCGTGCAAGCCCTGCCCATTCCCAGTCCCTTCAATACCCCCGTTTGGCCTCCCTGCTCCCTGGCCTGCTCACTCAACAGTATTCTCCCCCTGCCCCCCGCCCCCCAGCCTGGCTGTGGCTAGAAATCTGGGAAACATTTGAGGAGGCACCGTGACCATAGATGTGCAACTCAGCCCGGGTGCCTTCTGTCCCAGATATTCAAGTGACTGAGTCTGGGGGTTGGGGCAGCCAGTGGCCCAGAAGGGGCCAGGCGTGGCAGGTATAAAAGTCAGGAGTGAAGTTCTAAGGAAGCCAAGAACCTTGGGGGCCTCCCTGTTGTTCCCTTGTCTGTCTACCCTGCCCTTCTCTGCCCCCCATTCAAACAAGTGGCCCTGCCAAGGAGTTTCTGGAAGCTGCTGTGAGTGAGGCAGTGGGGGTCAGGTGGTGGCTGGGTGCTGGTGTCCGGAGTCAGGGAGGCCAGGAGCTGGGAGATGGAGCTGGCTGTGACTCCTCCTGAGGTGTGGTCCAGAAAAGTGGCAGGATGAGCTGAGGACTCTACGTGCAGCCCTCTTTCCTGGGTGGCCTGGGAGTGGGGCCATCTGAGCGCCCCATGAGTGGCTAAGGTCTAGCCAGAGTTTGGGGAGCAGATCGGCGAGGTCTCAGGCAGGGACCAGGGATCCCTGTCCTAGGCTGGGGGCTGCCCCCTCCCCTGGCCTGGCTCCTGCCGCCCGTGCAGCCGGTGAAACGCTGTTGACATGTCCTGAATTATTAAGCATGGGGTGGGCTCCGGAGCACATGCTGAGCGGAGCGGCTGGGGCTGCGCGGCGTGGCGGAGCAGCTCACTCGCTTGCTCGCAGGGACACACGCAGGGGCTGACAGCTGTGCTGGTGCTGATAAGGGAAGCCACAAGGAGACGATCGGGGAGAGAGACAAGCGGCGGCAGAGGCAGCGGCGGCAGAGGCAGCGCCAGGGCTGCGGAGCTGCTCGGAGTGGGAGTGACTCCCCCACCTCAGGCCCCCACCCTGTCCCCATCCTCCTCCAGCTTGCCCTGAGTTTAGAAGAGCAGCCGCTGCCACCACCGACACTCCGGAGGGCACCGGGGGCTGCTGGCCAGGGAGGGACAGGGGCAAGGAGGCTCTGGCCAGTCCCAGCAGCCGGGGACAGATGCCGATCGAGATTGTGTGCAAAATCAAATTTGCGGAGGAGGATGCGAAACCCAAGGAGAAGGAGGCAGGGGATGAGCAGAGCCTCCTGGGGGCTGCGCCGGGGGCAGCAGCGCCCCGGGACCTGGCCACCTTTGCCAGCACAAGCACTCTGCACGGGCTGGGCCGGGCCTGTGGCCCAGGCCCCCATGGACTTCGTAGAACCCTGTGGGCACTGGCTCTACTCACCTCGCTGGCTGCCTTCCTGTACCAGGCGGCAGGCCTGGCCCGGGGCTACCTAAGCTGGCCTCACCTGGTGGCAATGGACCCCGCTGCCCCAGCCCCAGTGGCGGGCTTCCCAGCTGTCACCCTCTGCAACATCAACCGCTTCCGGCATTCGGCCCTTAGCGACGCTGACATCTTCCACTTGGCCAACCTGACAGGGCTGCCCCCCAAAGACCGGGACGGGCACCGTGCCGCTGGCTTGCGCTACCCAGAGCCTGACATGGTAGACATCCTCAACCGCACTGGCCACCAGCTTGCTGACATGCTCAAGAGCTGCAACTTCAGTGGGCATCACTGCTCCGCCAGCAACTTCTCCGTGGTGAGTCCTGCCAGCTGGCCCACCTGGCCTGGGGTGGCCAGAGGCTGGTGGAGGGTGGTGCGTGGGGGCATCCTTGACAGGGTTTCCCTTCCTTCCGCCACCAGAGGCTGGCCTTGAGTCTCCCCCAAGCTTGGTGTTTCCCTCTGGCTCCACAGCCACGGAGCAGGGGACACTCTGGGGCTTACCCTGGCGATGCTGCTGCTCCTCTTCTTGGCTCTGCTGCTGCTGCAGTACCCGGGTCTGGGGCCGGGGTCCTGGAGTGGGCCCAGGGGTTCCACAGCTGGTCAGCTGGCAGGGAAGGAATGCACCACGCCAATGCTGGACCAACTGACCCCATGTTTCTCCTGGGACTTCTGGATTCTTCTCCTCACCTAATGAGGGTGATAGGGAGAGGGTGTTTGGGGGAGGCTCCAGCAGGGGAAGGACTCAGACTGCTTTCTGGAGAGCTGGCCCGGCCGGCAGGCTGGCTAGAGAGGATCTTCGTGTACACTGGGCACCAGTGTCTCTTCTGTCTCTGTCTCTCACACACACCCCCTTTCACAGACTCCCTCACACATCCCTCTTTCATGCTGCCCCTCTGGCTTCTCCCACTCTCCAGTCCCTCCCTCCATTCCCCGATTCCTGCTGCTCCCTTGCCCAGCTCTGGCTCTGACACCAAGAATCACTCATTCACTCTATTCACTCCTCAGTGCATGGCTTGCCCTCACCGCGGCTCGGCACCCCCCCCCCCCCCCCCCCCCCCCCCCCCCCCCCCCCCCCCCCCCCCCCCCCCCACACACACATGGCTCCAGGCCACAGTTTCCTGCACACTCCGTGTCACTCACACTCAGTGCACACTCAGTGTCCCTGCCACGACAGTTACGTGCACACCTGCACACCCACACATCTGGAGAGCTACTTATCTCTGTGCTCACATCCCACCTCTTACTTAGCTGCCAAGGACAGGGTCATGCTGTGGATGCCATACCCTCTCGTGGCAACCCCCCCATCTATCTCAACCCGTTCCCCTGGAGGGGGTTGCTGCCGCCATCTCTCACAACGCGCGTGAGTGTGGGGGTGTGTCTGGTACGCTGTCTGTCAGTGCTCACTCACCCAGTCGTGGGGCATCTATTATTCCTAGTGCTTGAGATGACTGTCCTCAGTCCAGTTTACTCCCAGTGTTGTGTACGTGAGTATTTGCATGCGTGTTACGACTGCCCAGACGCATATGCACACACATGTTGTCAACATGGTACCCACTCCAGCCCAGCCTCCAGGGCCAGCCTAAGAGATAGGAGACTTTCCCTCCTCACGACCTGGCCACCCCCAACCTGGGTTCTCACTCACTCACTGCCTCAGTATCACCAGGAAACATACTCCCCGCCGAGTGCCTGGCTCCCACCATGCCTGCATCCTTTGGGTCCTCTGTCATAGGGATGGGGGAGTTGGGTAGAAATGGAGGAAAGGACAGAAGGAGAGGATTGTGCTGGGAGAGGAGTCAGGAGCACTGACTTATTGTCCAGCTACAAACCCCCTCTTTTAGGTAGAAGTCACCTCTCCCAAAGCCAGGGCTGTGAGAGTCCCCCAAAAGAGATGGGGTATGGGATGTGAATGTGGACTTTCAGATCTGTGGGGCTCCTCTATACAATATCCTCACCCCCTGAGTTGGGGGGACAGAGCACAGTCTTAGCAGGTGCTGTTGGGGCAGAAATCAATGGGGGCTTTGTGTTCCTGAGTGGGAGTTTGTGTCCCAGGCCCTGGCTGGGGGTGGAAAGGAAGGAGAAGAGGGTTGAAACCTCCATGGGAGGGAAGAAGAGGAAGAGACGTAGGGACGAGAAAGCAAGGTGAGGGAGGCAGAGGTTTCCTGCTTTCCCATCAAGAAAGGAGCGGTGCCAGGGGATGTGGAAAGAGGAAGTCCCCTGATCAAGGCTGGCATGTCTCTGAATCCTGGGGACGCCCTGGTAGGGATAAAGGCACTCTTGCACAGGCCCTGGGGCTGGAGGATAATACAAGTTGTGGATCTCGGCTCTGGGGCTGCGGCAGGACAATGAGGGGGGTGGAGGGGACAAGCTACCACTGAGGGGCAGGAATTTCCCTTTGGATCCTGCTCCCCACTACCCCCCACCCAGCCTAGATCCCATACCTTTCTGCCTGCACCCCACCCCTATCTGCTGAGTATAACTCTGTGTTGGACTTGGCATTCTAGGGCTGAGACTGCTGCAAATTCACAGGGTCTGGGATTATGGGTTGGGATGGGGGCCCATGATCTAAGGCAATGAGGTGCGTTGTTGCAGCAAGATGGGAAAGGGGGTGTAGAGACGAAGACAGGGGTTCTCTGATGTGGACATGAGGTCCATTATGCACTGTGGTGAGAACATGGAGCCATGTCAGGGATCTATGGTGGGGAGATTGGAACAGGGACCAGTGGGTGGAGAACCTGCCAGGGTGTGAGTGGTAAGATGTTCAGTGACAAGGACAGGCTGTGGGGAAGGGGCTGTTGTGTATTTTCTGTTGCTTTCCTTGTTTCCTCCTTTCCACTCCCCACTCTGCTGTGACCTTTCCTCCAGAATCCAAGTTAATAAATGTCACATTTTCCAACCTATTTTTATTCCGGGTAATTCACCCTCCCCCAGTCCCCTAAGCTGCTGCTCTTGCTTCTGTTACTACTGCGATCGCTCTCAACCCCACCCCACATTCCTTGATATCCCCTCACTGACTCCCAATCACTCACTCACTCAATCCATCAACATGGCATTCCGAACACCCACCAGGCTCCCCGCCAGGTGCTGTGGGGGAGAACAAAGAAGGGAAGCCCTCATCCCCAGTCCCTGTCCTCAAGAAGCCTACAGTCTTGTGGTGGAATGGGGACAGAGCCACTCCAAAGCTTAACGAACCATGCCAGAGTTACCCAGCCATGCAAGCCAAGCAGTGTCATGAGGTGCCAGGATTAATTGCCAAACTAGGTGCATGGATAATAAGAGCCTGAGTTCAGACAGGAGACCACTCTGGGCCGAAGAAAATTGGGAAGGTTTAGGAATGAGCCAGGCTGGGCTGGGCGAGGTTTGGAGAGAGAGGAGAGAGAGGACAGGGAGAGAGAAGAGATGGCTCCTGGGTGAGGATGCTCTCGCCTCTTCACCCATGCCCCCCTCCACCTGTCCCCCACCCCCAGATCTTCCCCTCTTTACCTTTCCCCTACTTAATCACTCTCATACCAACCCATGCCCACCTCCGCCTCCTAATTTCTCCACCACCTTTACGTTCGCCCTTTCCTCCCGGGTTCCTTCCACCATCTGCTACCTTGCTCCAATGCTCCAAGGCCCATGTAGACTTTCCCCACTGTGGCTTGCTCTCAGCCTGCCCGCTTACTAGAAGGCAGAAATCACTCTTTCTTCCCAGGAATCATTTCTTTAGCTGTAAAATGCAAGGATGACTCTAAAATTCAGCATCTCCTCTCAGCTGGGGACTGTACGGTATGGCAGTCAAGTGTGTGGGTTCTGGAGCCAGACCATGTGGATTCGAACCTTGGCTCTACCCTGTAAGCTGTGTGCCCTTGGAGGAGTCAAAAAAGCTTCCGTAAGCACCAGTTTTCATAGTCATTACATAGAATATTAGAACCTAAAAAATGTGGGTAGTTGTGGGGATTAAAGAGAGAGCTTATCACAGTACCTGGCACACACAAAGTGTCAGCTGTTAGAATGCCACCGCCTAAACTCCCGGCTCTCTTTCACCTGACTGTGCCCAGCATCATCTGCCATTTTCTGACCTATACACTGGCATCTTCGCTACTCTCCATCACCTCGCCTTCCCCCTTTCTGGACCCTCAAGCCCCCACTCTCTCCCTCCCCTATCATAGCATTCCTACGCGATGCAACCGTCCCAAATATTCATGCACACATGCACGAGTGCAGGAGCGTGAGCATGCACTTGAGATCACTGCTGTCCCACAGGACACTGTGATGACAGAAATGTCCTGTATCTGCACTGCCCCACATGGTAGTCACTAGCCACCCTGGCTATTGAGTGTCTGAAATGTGATTAGTGTGACAGAGAAAATGAATGTTCCCTTCAAATAGCCGCATGTGGCTAGTGGCTGCCGTATTGGACAGTGCGACTCTGGTCTTAGGAACGAGGTTCAGGCTGCCAGATTGGGCGGGGCTAGGAACTCCAACTGGTATCAAAGAATATAAGGCGACAGCTGCGGGCTGTGATTGGAATCCTGGCATCTAATCTCTGGGCTGAGGTCCCAGGTTGAGCTGAGGATAGGGCCTGTGTCTGGGCACATCGAGGTATTTGGAAACACCACATGAGCAGTGCACCTTTCTTCCTAGGTGCAGGACATGACCTTGGTCTTTTCTATTCCATTGTCTGGAAAACTGAGGCACAGGGGAAAAGGAGAATGAATCCTTGAGGAGACAGGGGTATAACCCTGCCCCCTTTCTGTGGAGGGGCAGGTGACCAAGGACCTGTGGGCACTTCACTATCTCCATCCCCTCTGGGCTCTGACTTCCCTCCCCCTTCCCACCCTCCTTCTGCACATGCTGGTGACTGCCGAGACTATTAATCACTCGCCCTGTTCTCTTCCTCTCTACTAATCAGGCACAATTAGACAAGGCCTCTTCCAGCTGGGCAGTTCCCTCCCTGTCCTCCTCCTCTCCCAGCTCCACCCCAGCTGCCACCAGGACAGCGCTGAGGCAAGGGGGGGGGTGGGCAACGTGCAAGCTCTCTGCCACTCTCTGGCTTCCCTGATCCCCGATTCGAGGCCCCTTAGCAAACCCCTGCCTTCTGTCCAAGCTTCCTACTGAGCCTGTTCCCTGCCCTGGTGTGGTCAGGCCCATATTGGCAGTCTCTGCCCCCTGTCCTTGGTCGTGGGAGGGGCTGCTCTCCGCATCCCAACTCCAAACCTTTGCCACCGTCTCCAGAGGCCTGAGGGCCTTTGCCTTCTTGACTCTGGAAGGGAGGGGGTATCTACTGAGGTTAGTCCAGGGCTCTTACTACCAAATGAGCTTACCTCTGATCCCCATCCCCTGTCCAGCCCTCTGTCCCCTCTGGTCCCATTTCTCCTGAGGCATGAAACTTGAGAACATTTAATTCAATATCTAGTTCAGGGTTGGTCCTGCCTTTGGGAGCCAGGCAGGTCAAGCCTGGGAGGGCACACAAATAAGGAAGGGTGGGCTCTGAGGAGACCTGAAAATTTCTTATCTGTGAATGGAGCTGCCCCAGCTACCTTGCCCTGGGCTTAGGGATGCCCAGTGTTGGTGGGGGTTGGGGAGGTCTTCCAAGTTGTCCAGAGAAGCCCTGAGCCTGGATTAATAAAATTTTTCCTGATTAAAAAAATAAGACTCTGAGGACTACCTGCAACTCAATTACAGAAATCCAGCATACTAGTCCTCACCTGCCACCCTGCCACTGGCTGCTGCCCTTCAGGCCGTTGTGGAGGGGTGCTGGCAGGCAGGCTGATACTCATTGGCCAGTGGAATTGGCAGAGGGGGATTTGAGTGGTGTTGGTAGAGCAGCTAAGGGCAGGGGCTGTTATTGTTACAGAGGGCTGGTCTGCAAGGGCAGCGGGAGGGCCATGAGGGACATGCCCCCACCCGGCCCCACTTAGCAGCCCAGTGGCCTCTTCATTAATCAGGAATCAGCCCCGAGCTGGGCTCATTATCAGCTCAGCTTCTCACGGCACTGCCGGAAGATGCTGATTAGCATTTGAAGAAATGGCCCCCACGTCCCCCTCCCATCCCTCCTCGTCCCCCTCCCATCCCTCCTCCATCTCCCCTACCGGTACTCCTTTCTGGACTCCCACCTCCTGCCCTTCTGCTTCCCAGAGGAATCTGCTCCCTCTCGTGGCTGTCAGCAGGGTTGCCTCTGCTCCGCCCAGGCAGGGGGCAGGAAGGATCAGGAATAGGGGGCAGGGAGGCGGGAGCACCCCAGGGAGCACAAGAGCCTCAGGGTTGCTCAGGCTGAGACCCCTGGGTGGAGGGGAGAGTGAATGCCGGCTGCAGACTAAGGTGGTCAGGTGGAGGGGAGTCAGTCACCCTGGAGGAGGGGAGGAGAGGAGAGGGCAGAATCAGGCTGGTGAGGTATCAGTGTTTCCCTGCCCTGCCAGGCTCTCCCAGCAGTGCCCCCTCCTTAAAGCAGCTGGAGTGGGGACAGCCAGAACCGTGGACAAGAGGCTGGAGGGTGGTTTCTTGGGTTATATTATTTTTTTGCAAATCATGGTGCAGGCTTAGGGTCTTGGAACCATCCCAGATGAATGGGAGTGTAAGGCGGGCGAAGACAGACACCCAGAGGGTGGAGGTAGGAGGGTTCCGAGTGCTGTGTGTTTTCCAGAAGGGGTAGAGGGTGTCTACACGTCTTACCCTGGCTCCCAGGCCAGAGGACTGCAGCGCTGGAAATCCACCCCCCACCCAAATGTTCACCATGCCCTTGGGACACCCGGTTTGGGTTGGAGGGAGAGCCGTTCCAGAGAGACAGGCAAGGGCTGCAGCAGCCGAGGCAGCAGCGAGAGTTCAGAGAGGAGCCACGGGATGATTAAGGGGAAATGGAGGATTGATTTAGGAGGAAAGATTAAAGGAGCTAAATCCGTGGCGCTTGGCTCAGCGGTGACTAAGCGTGGACAGGATAATAGCTTACAAATGTGTGAAAGGTGTAAATACCAAACGGGGGTGGGGAGGCAGCTAGGCGGGCCAGGGAAGTGGGGCGGGGGCTGGGCAGCCTCGGGGGTGAGGAGGGCTGGGGACCCCTGGGCAACTGCCCCATACGCCTGGCCCTTCTCCAGTGGGAATGAGGAGGAAGGAAAACGGGTTGTCGGGGAACCCCAACTTCCAAGCAGGGGTTCCGTTTCTGAGGCGCAGCTTCGCCGGCCAGGTGCTGCCCTCCAAGTCACATTCCCACCCCGCCGGGGGCCTGAGGTCGAGGGTTCAAATCCCACCCGAGTCCCTCTGCTCCCCCCCGCCCCCTCCACCGGCACCAGGCCTTTCCCACCTCTCCCAGGCCGGCCAGGCGGACCCAGATTGCCTCTCCCCCGGCCTCCGCCTCGCCGTCCAGCCTCTCGCCCCTCTCCCCTCCCTGGCCGGGCGGGCGGCGGTGGCTTCCTCCGCGGTGGAAGCCTCTGGCGCCGCTGTGTGCGGAGGTCACTTTGCCAAGGAGCCGGGAGCCGAGGGAATGCAAATGAGGCAAACCAGGGAGGAGAGCGGAGAAGCCCAGAGGAGACGGGAGGGAGGGCGCTCGGGCGCTTTGATGGATGCTTGCCCCGCGGGAGAGAGTGGAAGGCGGAAAGGAGCGCGAGGCGCTGGGTGCAGCCCTCTGGGTGTGGCCCTCTGGGTGCGGGTGGGCCCGGCCTGGACGCCAGGGTACCTGTGCAGGGGTGGAGATGTGGGGGGGGGGGGGGGGGGGGGGGGGGGGGGGGGGGGGGGGGGGGGGGGGGGGGGGGGGGGGGGGGGGGGGGGGGGGGGGGGTTGTGGATCTGGAGCGGCGCACACCCACCCAGCCCCCGCCGCCACCACAGCCCTTGCCGTCTTCTCAGTCTTGGCTCCTGAGCTCCCGCCGGGCCGTGGGTTTGTGCTCCACGGTGTAAGCAAAACTCTTGAACGCCTAACTTTGCATCGAGGGGCGGGAACGTCAGAGAAGGACTTCGTTATAAATTAAAAATATTCCCGCCTGGAAAATTGACTTTCTAGGGTCTGAGGCCTAGGCAGCCGTTACCTGGGAATAGGTTTGGCTGTTTACCTGCATCTTGGAGCCCCAGCTCTCCTCTCCGGTGGAAATGCGGCGCTCGCCTGGAGTCATGGCGCTCTGCCGCGCGGCCCCAAGCTGTCCCCGGCTGCCAGCGCGGCCTCAGCCTGGAGTCACACGGCCTAGACCCGGTCCCTACTTTTTTTCCACCACCCCTCCCACATTTACATTTGAACAAATCCTGCTCCCATTTCCTCCTTGGCCTACAGCACTTTTACTTGGGGGAGGAAGTCACCCTGAAAAGCACCCGAGTGGTTGTAGGGGTGAGGGGTAGGGCACTCACTGTGTGGGCCATGTGGTGGGATGGGGGGCAGACCTGCTTGGGGAGGGATATTCTCCCTCCGTCCGACTGTGGCATGGTTGATGCCCTTCCTGGCAGGTGATTGGGCTTGCTCTGGGAGGGCTTTACTCTCGGCCTGATCGAACCCCTGTTCCACTGTCAGATGATTGGCACCAGCCCCCCATCACGGCACCAACCACACTAGCAGGGATCTGACTGTGTCTGTGCGCTTTGTGTTTTGGTGCCCACTGCTCTGCACCCGGCTCAGAGTGTAAGTGCTCAATAAAGCCTTGTTGCCTGAATAAAAGTCTCTGCAGCCGGACAGCAAACCCCTTCAGGGCTGAGACTGTTCTGTTCTCCGAATCATCCCCGGCACCAGGCACCTGCCTGACACACTGCACAGGCTCAAGGAACAGTGTTGGACAAATAAGTGCTGTTGGAACACACCTCGTTTCCTGAGCACCTACTGTCTGTCGGTGCGATGCCAGGCACATCTCATCACACAGTGGATATGGGCACAGAACAGCACCAGACTGCCCCGTCCCCAGCTCTGCCACGTTATGTGGCCCTGGCAGGCTCCTTACCTCCCTGGGCCTCATTTCTTGTCTGTAAAATGGAGATGATAAGAGACCTCCTGTAAGGACTAAGGAGTTAATAAAGCACTTAGGACCTTACTTGGCACCGAGTAAGCACTTACTAAATATTAGCCGTGACTCTTATTTATGTACATTGGCTCTTTCCTCATGACACGTCTGAAGGGTGCCTATTATTATTCCCATTTTGCAGATGAGAAATGTAGGATCCAAGAGGTTAAAAGGCAGAGTCCAAAGCCCACAGACAGTAAGGGCAGGGCCCAGATGTGAATGAACCACACTGGGTTTTTGGCCTGTGCCCTGGGTGCTGCTTCCCACCTGGTGGGAGAGCCCTGTCTCAGAGCCTGGGTGTTTTGCTCTGGTAGAGCTCTGTCCTCTATGAAGCACTGTCTCTCCCAAATCACCGAGAGAGCCTTTACCAAGGTGTATGAGGCCCTGTGAGAATGGGCCTGGTATGAATCCAAGATCAAAATGGCTGCACCATCTTGGCAGGAAGCTCCGTTCCCCGAAGAAGCTTCCATTTTTCTTGAACTGATCTCTAATCCTCATGACTAACATTAGGAGAAGGAATCCCCATTTCTTATCTACAGATGAGCAACCCAAGGCTCGGACAGGTTAAATCATGCGTCCAAGGCTGTTTGTCCAAGGTTGGTGGCAAGGCCAGGATGTGAACCCCGTTTTGTCAGGCTACAAAATATATGTGCCCCTCCTCCACGTTATGAGCTTCTGTGGATCTGTCTCTGGTGCACACGCAATGGTACTCTCTGCCCAGCTTGGTGCTTCCTGGTCTCTGCAACAGTCTTGTTGCTAATATGGAGGCATTGTGTCTGTGATTTTACTTTGCACATGGCTCTCATACACTTTGTCTCTTTTGAGACAGCCACCCTATGAAATAAGGCAAGCAGGGATTTCTATCTTCACTCAACAGATGAGGAAACCGAGGGTTGGAGAAGTCAATCACTTTACGAACCAGGTTTATATAGGCTGTCAGTGGTGGAGCCTGACTGAGCTGGGACCAGGGGCTCCCGACTCCCTGGGGGGGAGACTGAGGTTAGTGGACAGTGCTGGGGCCACTGGGTAGGGGGACTGGGCTCTCATTTTGAATTTCCTCCCCTTTTGGTACACCCTCGGACATGCACCTTGCCATCTCCAGACTTCTGTTTTGGACTTTGTACAGTGAGCGTTTGGATTGAGTGACTTCCAAGTTCCCCCAGCGCAGACACCCCAGGCTTTCTGAGTTGGTGCCATCTTCCTCCTCTGCCCCTCCTGAAGACAGAGAAGGAGGAGACTTTGAATCTGAATGCTTCTGCCACCCCTGAGTGAAACTGGGCCAGGAGCACTCCAAACCCGGGTGTATGAGGATGTACCCCCTTCCACTGGACCCCAGGGAAATGCAGGGCTAAGGAGCAATGATCCCGGGGCCTAAGTGAGAGGCTTGGGGCTGGACTGAAGCAGAGGAGAGCTGATGGAATTGGAAGGGGTGGGGGCGGGAATGAAGCTGCCATGAAAAAGGGGGGGGGTGCCAGAGCCTTGGCAGAGGCAGGGTGCCCAAAACACAGTGGAGATAAAGCCCAGGCTGCAGATTAGCTCTGGGATTAGCCCAGCTTCTGCTGCTCCTGGCGGCTCCTTATCTCTTGGAGGCCTGGCCCTCTCCCTCACAGCTTTGAGCCCTGGACCTGCTAATTGCCTGTTAACCCCATGGGCTCTGTGACTACAGGGAGAATGAGGGGGTGGGGAGGGGTGGGAGAGAATGCAGGCAAGCCAGCCAGAGGAAACAGGAGCTGTGGGTACATGGGACTCAAGGGACTGAGAAAAGCCACGTGTTTGGGTCTCTTTCAACTCCTGATCATTGTCTGGGGCAGACCTGGAGGAAGGGCAGGGTAAAGGGGCGGAGAGCACCAGGGAAGGGTTTCTGGCTTGGGCAGGGGGAGCAGCCTCAGGCCCAGGGAAAAGTCTAAGAGGAAGACAGACAGAGACTGGACAGCTGGACTAAAAGATAGACAGAGAGGAGAGCAAACAAGATGAGGATGTAGACAGCAAAGGAACATGGGGTGGAGTGGGGAGCCAAGACAATGAGAGGGAAAGACAGAGGCCAGGGGGATGGACAGGCCGACAAAAAGCAAAAGAAAGAGAAAGAGACCAGATGGATAATTGATTGGATGCTGAGGACAGACAGGCCAGGAGGAGGGACTTGAGAGAGAGACTGAGATCAGGAGACAGAGGCTAGGGAGACAGACTGACCTGGAGCAGGTCCAGGCTAACACTAAAGGGGAGCTGGCCCAAGAGGGGCAGGCAGAGGCTGGCTGGAAGGAAAGTGGTGGAGAGGTCCAAGGGTCTGCACGCAGCGTGGGCAGATTCTCATCAAGCAGCTGTCCAGCCTGGGTCAAAAAGGGCTCTGGGAGGCCATGTGCTCAGCCTTGAGCCAGGAGGGTGGACCTGGAAACTAAGGCAGAGACCAAGGAAGGGCACAGAAGAGGGAGGGCCAGGCTGAAGGAGGAGGTGGGGTCTGAGACGCAGACAGGGTCTGGGGCTGAGGGCTAGTGGTAGGTGATCTGGAGACAGCCCCTCAAGCCATCAATGCACGTCCTGGCCTGGAACCTGCCCTCTTTGCATGGCCGAGCCTCGGACTCTCAACTTCTGTCCACACACCCTCCCTCTAGGCCAGTCCATGGGGAGAGAGCAGTGGACAGCCGGTGGGACCCTGTGGCTGAGCGGTCGTGCCGTCTCCATGGAAGAAGCTGTGGGCTGTGCTGCCACAAATATTCTGCCACTTAGGAGCTGGCGGCTCCACCTGCCACTGCCTGCCTGGCCCGGGGACCGTCTCCACAGCAACATCCTGCTCTGCCCAGCAGTTGGGCCTGACCCGGGCTGTGCAGGTGGCCTGGCCCTGCCAGTCTGGCCTGTCCATTTCCCACAAAGTACACCCATCAGACCCGAAGCCCTTCCACCCATCTCCCTTTGTCACAGCCACCTCAAGGCCAGGGTGCCAGATAACCACTCTCCTCCAAAGCCATTAGAGCCAAAGCCGCTCCCTTTGGCTTGGCCCTGCCCAGCGCTGGGCTCAGTGTCCTGCAGCGTGTCTGTGTGTACCTGTTGGAGGCATCAGGTAGGGAAGCTGCCCCAAACCCACACCGGGAGAGGAATCTACCCAGTCATTCATTCACGGAACACTGCCAGCTGATTTAGAAGCACTCTGTTTTGGCATCGGGCTCTGTTCTGTTTGAGTCTCTGCTGTCATTTACATGCTGTATGTCCTTAGCCAAGTCACTTTTCCTCTCTAAGATTCCTCATTATTAAGTGGAGGCAATTCTACTTAGCTCATGTGGTTGTCTTAGAGGCTCAAAGGGGACAATCGACCACAGGCCTGTAATACAGGACCTGGCACAAAGTGGGGATGTTTGACAGTGCTCACTTTGCACTTCCCTCTGCCTCAGGCCTCCCTCTGCAAACTGCACTGGGCTCTGGGGGTACCAAGACGGTAACATGGGGCTCCTGGCCTCAGGCAGTGCACCATTCCATGGATGAGGCCGAGCTGTGGAAACACCAGGAGTTGCCGACAGGCAGGGCTCTGCTGCCGTGATCCAGCGTGCTGGGGCACACGAGTGAGCAGCTCACGTCCCGGGTCCTCCCTGCAGCTCGTGCCTTGTTTAGCCTCTCAACTGAAGCATTCACTCAAAACTGGCTGCATCAGCAAAAGCTGATTCCAACATCTTGGCCCGGAATAGGAAGAGGGTGGGTGCTTTGAAAATTGAGGCAAATACTTACATATTCCCTTCTGTCTTTCCCGCACCACTGGGGACACAGAAATCTTGCACCCAGTCTCCTTCAGGGTTCCCCTCTCTCCAGGGAGAGCGTGGGTCTAGCTGGACTCTCCCCACTCCCTCTAGGGCCTTTCTACTCAGAGTTCAACAACCTGCAGGTGGTTAGAAATGCAGACAATGCGTCCTGCCCGCCCCCTGCCCCCAACACATTTAACACACCCAGAATCTGCATTAACAAGATCCCCAGGTGCTTTGTGTGCCCATCAGCACACTGAAGTTTTTGAAGCACGGATCTTGGAGATCCCGGCAGGTCAGCTCACCTCTGCAAGCCTCAGTTCTGTCCTCAGTCGGACGTAGGGTGATTGTGAGGATGCAATGGGAACGAGTATGTTAAGCATTTGTCGCAGTGCCTGGGCCAGAGAGCGTGCTCTGGACTGTCCACTATGCCTACTACTGCCCCACACACGAACCCACAGCAGGGAGCTGGCCAAGGGTGAAACAGAGTCAGGAACTGGAAGATGGTGAGGGAGCCGAAGGAGGAAGGGAGGGATGGGAGAGGAAGTGAGAGTAGCAGACGTGAAGAAAGAGTGAGGAAGGAGTAGAGAGGAGTGGAGTGGATGGGAAGGAGGGACAGGAGACTCGGGGAGGGTGTTGGGTCACATGACAGCTGAATGGGGCTGAAGCAGGAGCTGGGACTTGGGTGGGGATGGGGCGGGCACCGACCCAGAACAGGTAGTGCCTCGCATCTAGATGAATTATGCCTCTCCCGGTGACGAGCTGTGTGGCCCTTGAGTAACAATCCTGTTAACTCAACCCACCTGATACCAGGGTAGCCTCGTGGATGAAAGGGGGCAGCGGTAGATGTTGCCGTTTTGCAAACTGCACGGTTCCTGTTTTGTTTTAGGAGCCCCAGGCAGTGTGTTAGGGTGCAGAAGAGCTATGTGAGAGGGGAGGGTCAGCAGGGTTACTGACCTAGTGAGGACGGGAGACCCAACCTCGCCCCACAACGAGGGTGCCTCCATCCCCCAGTTCTTAGAACTCCTGTCTCCCACTGCCCTCAGCCCAGCCCCTCTTCCTTCTACACTGCCCCTCTGAAGCTAGGCATTTAGGACATCTTTTCTCTAACACGCCTCATGCCTTTCCTCCCAGTTTTTGCCAGTGTAAATATGTTCCCAAGGAGAGGGGCGGGGGAGCGAGGGAGAGTGATTGAGTGCACTGACCCCTGGGCCCTGGGGACGGTGCTGCCTGTGATAGGTTTGACACGGGGGCTTGTCTCTGTGGGGTGAGCCTGGCAGGGGGAAACTTCGCCTGCCTCTCCCTCGGCCTCCTCCCGCCCAGCTGCGGCGCAAATCCCCACCTGAGCTGAGGCCCCGCTGGGGCCTCGGCGTCCATCCCCGAGGTGCCAGCGCCCTCTCGTGGCTGCGCCTGGGAGCTCTCCACCGGCTCGAAGTCGGGCTTCGTTCCGCTCCGCAGTGTAACTGCTGGTTTTGTCCTTTGCCTTCCCACCACACTGGGCCGCGTCCTAGGGACACCAGACAGGCTCGCTGTTCCTGTGCAGCACAAGCTCTGTTAGTGGGGAAAGGATGAATGTCCTCTCAGTTCTTTTTGGTTTTTTTTAAGACTTTATCTATTTTTTAGAGAGAGGGGAAAGGAGGGAGAAAAAAAAGAGGGAGAGAAACATCATTGATTGGTTGCCTGTCACACCACAACCCAGGAATTTGCCCTGACTGGGAATTGAACCTGCAACTTTTGGGTTCGCAGGCCAGTGGTCAACCCACTGAGCCACACCAGCCAGGGCTCCATTCATGCCTTGATAAGCACTGAGAGCCAACTAACAAACACGCCGCTTGCCAGGTGGGGGGTGAAACTGAACGTGTGTGTGTGTGGTAGATGAGTGTGCGTATGAGGAAGGGACACTGAAGCTGAGGCTTGAGAGATGAACAGGTAGCCATGCCAAAAATGGGCAGGGGAGGCATTCCAGGAGAGGGACCCTCCTGAACAAAGGTCCAAGGAAGGAAGGCGAACCACGAATTTGAATTTGTCAGAGATCTGGGGGTAGAGTGGCAGGAGAGACTGGCAAGGGTCGCCTCCCATGGTGACTTTCAGGCTAGGGAAGGAGTCTGGCTTTATTCTGCAGGAAATGGAAAGCCATTTGGGGCTTTAAGCTGGCAGGGGACTTGGTCAGAGGGGGCTCTGGCTGCTGTGCGAACGGCCTGGAGGCAGAGGCAAGGGTGGAGGGCGGGAAGCCGGTTTAGGAGTGCACTGCCATGGAAGGAAAATGGGTAAATTTTAAATGGATTTCAGAAGTAGAATTGCCCAAGAAAGCTGCTGGTGAGGGAGAGGGGGTTTCTGGGATTCTGACCTGAGCAATTTCATAGATAGCAGAGGCCTTTACGCAGAGGGGGAGAACCATGGGTGTGAGGGGGGCAGGGTTTGGGAAGATGTCAAGAGTTCTGCTATTGGTTTGTTAAGCTGGAGATGCTTTTTAATCATCTATGGGGGGATAGCAGCAGGAAAGATGGATCTCAGGTGAGAGGCTGGGCTGTAGTTGATTGCTGGAATATGGGACAGGGCTGCCCAGGCAGGTCTGGTGACCCTGGTGGGGGGCGGGGCAGGGAGAGAGGGAACCCTCAGCATAAGGAGGTGTCTTAGCCCCTTCTCTTCTCTCTCGCATCCCCTCCCCTGCCAGGTCTATACTCGCTATGGGAAGTGTTATACTTTCAACGCAGACCCACAAAGCTCCCTTCCCAGCCGGGCGGGGGGCATGGGCAGTGGCCTGGAGATCATGCTGGACATCCAGCAGGAGGAGTACCTTCCCATCTGGAGAGAGACAAGTACGTAGGTGGGGAAGGGACAGGGCCAACCTAGGGGCTCTGGCCTGGGCTGCCTGCCGGGGATGGCTTTTGAAAGCTCCCCGTCTCTGCCCTGCAGATGAGACATCGTTTGAGGCTGGCATCCGAGTGCAGATCCACAGCCAGGAGGAGCCTCCTTACATCCACCAGCTGGGCTTCGGCGTGTCCCCAGGCTTCCAGACCTTCGTGTCCTGCCAGGAACAGCGGGTGAACACCTCCAGCTGGGCATTGGGTTGGGCACAGGGTGGAGCCTTTGGGTTTAGAGGGGATGCTGGCCAGACCTGCCTTCCCAAAGCTCACAGCCCGTCAGTCCGCCCATGGACTTTGCTTGGGGCTGTGTGCTCTGGAGGGCTGGGTGAGACTCCTGGGCATGACCCACCCCATCATGCCCACCTTTGCAGCTGACCTACCTGCCCCAGCCCTGGGGCAACTGCCGGGCAGAGAGTGGGCTCAGGGAGCCTGAGCTTCAGGGCTACTCAGCCTACAGTGTGTCTGCTTGCCGGCTGCGCTGTGAGAAGGAGGCCGTGCTTCAGCGCTGCCACTGCCGAATGGTGCATATGCCAGGTGGGCACCCCACCTCCCCACTAACCCTCCGTGCCACCCTGCCAGGCTCCAAAAGCTCCTGGAGCAGAGCACTGCTCATGTGCATGAGCAGGCGCATGTGTGCAATATGCGTGCATGTCTATATCCATGTTAGTGTACGTGTGTGTTTGGGATTTTATGCATGTTTTAACGTGTGTGTGCAATACACACATGCATGATAATATGCATTATGTACATGCATGCTCATGTACATCTGTACCTGTGTGCTTGTGGGGGTTGTGCACATATACTTGAACACATGCATATACATGTGTTTGCACGTGTACTTTCCTGTTTACATGCATGGACATGTATATAGTCATGCCTGCATGTGTGTATGCAAACATGTCCGTTTTGGGCGTGTGTGTCTGCATGCATGAGTGTGCCCACATTGGGAATATGGTGGGGATTGGGGATGGAACCTTAGACTCCAGGAATAATCTTCTCTCCTTTTAGGCAACGAGACCATCTGCCCACCAAATATCTACATTGAGTGTGCCGACCACACACTGGGTCCGTGCTGCCTGCTCCCTTTCCGCCTCTCCATCTCCCTGCTCTTCACCTCTCTGTCTACCCCTCCTAACTGCCTTGGCTGTCTTCCTCCCAGTCTTTCCCTGGGGGGTTCTTCCTGGGGGTCGAGACTTACCCCCTACCTCCAGGGGTCTGAAGACCTTTGCAGGTGTGGACACTTGGGTAAGTGGAGGCAGCAGAATGAGGGGTTGCAGAGAATCCAGGCCTCCTGTCTTGGGTCAGCAAATGAGCTTGCCTTTCTGGGGAAGTGAAATGACTGCTTTCTTGGTGTGAGGAAAAATGCATTGCTGGCTCTCAGTGTGGGTAAGGCAGAGACTCCATCTGTCCATAGGTCCTGTCTGACCTGCAATTCATTTACTCATTCATTCATTCATTCATTCTACAGGCGCTTACAGCCCGTGCTGGTGCTGGCAGTGAGAGGGGGAACAAGAGTCCTGCTCTCGCGGAGCTCGTGCTGGGCTTGGCTGTGGATAGGCATTACGACACGGCGTGTTAGTCCTTGCGTAGGGGAAACTCAGGGATCCTACAAGGCCCCGAGGCGGGGACCTGGGACGGCAGGGAGGATTCCTAGAAGGAACAGAATCACCCAGGTAAAAAGGAAGCATGTTCTAGACAGCAAGAACAGCACACGCTAAAGGCCCTGTGGCCAGGGAGAGCTTGTGTCTAGCACGGTGAAAGATCAGTGTGGCTGAGGGCAGAGAACACGGGAGGGGCCGAGGAAGTGTGAGGGAGGGGAAGAGTAGGGGAGGCTCTGGGAAGCCAACAATGGCTTAAGGCATGGCAAGAATACTGTCTAATTTTAGGAAGGTGACTCTGATTAGATGTGGAGAGTGGATGGGTGGGGAGTGAGACCCAAAGCAGGGTGACTGGTGAGAAGTGTTGCAATAATCCAGATGACGGAGCTGTGAGAAGACATGCTGAGGCTGGACACTCACACTGGGACCTTCTGTCCGCATACCAACTGTGCCAGTCAAAGGGGCAGTCGGAGAGTGTCTAGGGAAGGGGCAGATGTGTGAGCCAGGATAAGTGAAGCATAAGGGGTGGCGAGACTCCACAGAACTAGCAACATCAGGGGGGCTTTACTCCTCTAGGCCTGGATGGGGATAGGAAGGGAGCCCCGTTGGAACCCAGAGAGGGCTGTGGCTATCTGAGAGGGCCAATGGACAGGAGCTGTGGGCGCTAGAGGGGGTGTAGCCTCTGCCAACTGTGGTTTGGCAGTAAGGGAGCCGGGAAAGGAAATGCCCTGGTGTCTCTCTCCTCCTTGCCTTCTGTCCCTGCTGGGGCCTCCCAATTGGCCAAACCAAGTCCAAAGCCAGAAGATGAGGGAGTCTAGGTGACACGTTTGGCAGAGCTCATCCTCCTGGCCACAGAGAAAGGCGGAGAATGTAGGGTGGATCTGAAGGGGTAGACAGAGAAAACCCAGCATACTGAGCACACAAATCCTATCCATCCACTTGTTCTTTTGTCTGTCTGTCTGTCTGTCTGTCCATCTGTCCATCCAACCACTCACCTATCCACCCATTCAACCTGGTATTTCCTCCGGGTCCCTTGTGTGTCTGAGGCCTCATGTGTTTGATTACCTCTGGTGGGTGGGCCGTACCCTCCCTCTGAGCCATGAGGACCTCCTGCACCAGGGAGCTGAGGGACAGAGGGGCAAGCCTGGGGTGGGGTGGGGGGTGGAGGGCTGGGAGCTTAGCCTACACCTGCTTTCTTGGATAGTCTAAAGCTGGTCCAGGAAGGGACCCCCATCCCATGTCCTCTGGGCAGTGCCAGGGCTGGCCAGTCAAGGTCCTCAGTGTGGATGTGGCTGCCTCAGGACAGCCTCTGCAGCTGGTGAGCCTTGGGGCCACACAGCCCTCCCCCGCCCCCACTGTAGTTGGTGCCTCTGTGTTGCAGACTCCCTGGGTGGGGGCTCTGAGGGCCCGTGTTTCTGTCCTACTCCATGCAACCTGACCCGCTACGGGAAAGAAATCTCCATGGTCAGGATCCCCAACAGGGGCTCAGCCCGGTACCTGGCCAGGAAGTACAACCGCAATGAAACCTACATACGGTATGTGTGTGCGTGTGTGCATGTGGTGGTGGCCAGCCTTAATAGGCCTGATGCATGGTGAAGGCGGGGAGCAGGGTGCAGCTTTGTTAATAAGGAGTCTTCTGCCAGGAAAGCTTTTCACAGTCCTTTTCTTTTAACCAATCCCCACCAGTCCTCCAAGTCACATCCTTTGTTTCCACCTCCATGGAAGCCCCTGGTCCAAATGCCTTCCATTTGTGCTCCCAAGCACCCTATACCTGTGTCTGTCCTTGCACGTACCCGTGGTTTCAGAGCCCTCTGCTATGTGTCTTTCTCCCCCAGCAGCCTGGGGCTGTCGAATGCATGTCGAGTGAATGCTGTGCTGAGGGAGAGAAACTGGGAGGGCTGGGAGAGGAACGGGGTGGCCTGCAGGAGGGGTGACCCTGAGCACTGGGTCTGGTACCTTGCAGCCAATCTGCAAATGCTGGGCATCCTCTGAGCGCCAGGCCCAGTGCTGGGTCCTGTCAGGACAGAGGTGATTACAACACAAAACCCATGGCACAGTTTGTGGATTAGCCCGTGTGTGGCTGTGTGGTGCTGCTCCTCAGGCCCTGGGAGAGAGGAATGTGCATAGGGTAGGGGAAGCAGTGTAGGCGTGAGCTGGTCCAGGAAGGTCCCAGGGTCTGCGGACCCCGGGTCTGTGAGGGGAAGAGAACGGAGGAGAGAGGGGAGGCATCCCAGTTAGAAAACTGTGGAATGGTGTGGAGACTGGCCTGGATGGGGGCAAGATGTAGATAAGAAGGCAGCTTGGATGGGAAGGCACGGACAGTGCAGCAGATCGTGGGCAGCCTTGGAAGTCTGGAAGAAGAATTTTGGAGTGGACTATTGGGCACAGGGAGCCACCAAAGGTTCTAGAGAGCTCTAAGGGTGAGGAACATGAGCACTATTTGCTGCTTTAGAGAAGACAGGTGGAAAACTGCAGGCCCAGGCTTTTTTTGCTCTCCTGGGTCTTTTGCTAACCCACAGAGTGTGACGCTAACACGCGCCTGGGACTGCCTCCCCTCACAGCCTTTGGGAGTCTGAGGGGAGTCACCAGCTTTCCTGCACAGGGGGTCTCGGATCAGCACTGCTGGACCTGGGATGTGCCTGCCGGCCACCCCCTTGGGAAGGCGATCTCACGTGGACACCCTGCTTCCTTTCTCCGCAGGGAGAACTTCCTCGTCCTAGACGTCTTTTTTGAAGCCCTGACCTCTGAGGCCATGGAGCAGCGAGTAGCCTATGGCTTGTCAGCCCTGCTGGGTGAGGCCTGGCCCAGATTCCATGGGTATGGGTCAGCTGGGCCTGCTCCCTCTGACCCTGCTGTCATGTTCCCCAGGAGACCTTGGGGGACAGATGGGCCTATTCATTGGGGCCAGCATCCTCACACTGTTGGAGATCCTCGACTACATCTATGAGGCAAGGAGTGGGCCTGTCTGGGGCCACCCACACAGCAAGAAGAGGGTGGGGAGGGGCTCTGGGAAAAGCAGAGGGGCAGTGTGGGCTTCCTGGTAGAGCCGGTCTGCTGGAAAGTCCAGCTCTGGGTCCTTTGCCAGGGTCCCCTGGCTGACTAGAAGACCTGAGGGTTCTGAGAAGTCAGGAGAAAGGGATGGGCGAAGAGGATCGGGGGCCCTAGTGGGGGTTTGCTGGGCAGCAAAGTCCTATAACGTGAGCCTGGTTAGTCTGCCCCTCTCCTCTACCAAGTTTCCTGAGCCCACAGCTATCCCCCGACCCTGAACCCCAAGGTGTCCTGGGACCGACTGAAGCGGGTGTGGCGTCATCCCAAGACCCCCCTGAGGACCTCCACTGGGGGCATCTCCACCTTGGGACTGCAGGAGCTGAAGGAGCAGGTGAGGGTGAGCCTGCAGGGTGAGCAGGCAGCTCCTTGTCCTAGGACTGAGTGCCCCCATGATTGCCGGACCAGCCTGAGAAGGGTCCCGGGCCACCTTGGAGCCCCTGCCCCAGGGACACAGAAAGGCTGGCTATACGGGCCTTGGGGCCATGGTTTGAATGCTCCCGATTCACCTTGCAGAGTCCCTGTCCAGGTCGGGGCCAGGCTGAAGGTGGGGGAGCCAGCAACCTGCTCCCCAACCATCACCATCCACACGGCCCCCCAGGAGGCCTCTTTGAAGACTTCGCTTGCTAGGATGATGCTGTGTCTGAAAGGACCCAGAGTCTGGGACTCCTCCCTGGATCTTCCTGCTCCTGGGACAGAAGGCCCAGGGGCAGCCCAAGGCTGCAGGGGAGAGGGTGGTGGTGCTCACTAGGAGGAGAGACTCAGTCCCTGTTCTCACCAACCGTGGCACCAGCTGCTTCGCACAAGGGTCCTTCTTGTCCCTACTCTCCTCCTGAGGCTGGTGCCCAGGGAGGCTGGAGAGCAGGCCATGGGCCCCTGGGGTTGGGGGTGGGGGGAGAGGGAAGAGAGGGAGGTGGAGAAACCCCAGAAGGGGTGGAACCCTGTGTACATTTGTATATATTTAGGGAGGACAGGTTGGGGGTGGGGGTACAGATATAGAAGGTGGGTGGGCCTATGGGGTGGGTGATTCAGGGGCAGCTGGGGTCCCAGCCCTAGAGTGTCAGCAGGAGAGGGCGCGCTCACAGGAGTCAGGACTGCTGGGCTTCTCCTACTTCCTGCCCCTCTCCAGGCCCAGCTCCTCATTTGGCAGGGGGAGCAGGTGGCCCAGCAGGCCTGGCCCAGCTCCCAGTTCCCCTGCCCTATCCCCACCCCCAGAGTCCCCTCTACAGGGAGCAGGCAGACCTTTCAGACCCTGGCTGAGCTTGGGAGTGGGAAAGTCTTCTCAGGCCTCTGTCTCTAGTCTGGCTTTATAAAGTACCGATGAAACTAGGAATAAAGAGGCATAAGGAATCCTCTGCGTGTGTGTGTGTGTGTGACGGAGCTGGGGGCTAGGGTAGGGCTGGGTGTATGCATGACTCGGTCCCCAGGAAAAGGAAAACCAGGCCCAGTCAGGACAGGGAGCCTCCATCTTCACTGCCAGCCTTCCCTGCTCCTTGCCTACCTTTCAAAACCTCAGAATCACCAGTCCACACTCAGCCAGTTTATTGAAGGCAGAGAGTTTCATCAGGGGTCCAGAAGGGAGAAGCTGGGAGACACCCCACATTCCTTTCTCAGTCCCCCCTCCCCCAGCAAGTCATCTACAGCCCAGCCCCCAGGACTCGGAGGCAGGCCTGGCGTCAGACAGGCTGCACTACATAAATACGGAGGCCACAGCTTGAATCAGCAGCGTCAGGGGCAGGGATTTGGGGCAGGAACAGGTGGCTCCCAGGGCACCTCCTGCAGGGCTTGTCCTGAGCCTGAGGACCCACAAAGCCAGAGAGAGGGGGCCAGCGGGCTGTTCTAAAGTCTGAGGCTGTCCAGGGTGGCTCTGGGTGGTTTGGGAAGAGGCACCGCCAGGTCAAGGTTTTGGGGTGCAGGGCGGGGTCAGGTGCTGTTGCCCTGCTCCTGCTCGAAGAGTAGCATGGCGAGCTGGGTGCGGGAGCCCAGGCCCTCCAGCATGCTCTGGCGACAGCGGTGGTAGAGGTCCTCGCTGAGCCGAGCGCTGCATGTCTGGGCCCGGTAGCGCTGCAGCAGCGCTGGCTCCACCGCCCGCAGCACGTGCAGGCTGGAGAAGCGCAGGAACAGCTCGTACACATCCATGCTTTCCAGGAGCTCCTCCTCCTGCTCCGAGGCCGCTGCCAGCCGCCCTCGGGCTGTCACGTAGTCAGAGTTATAGAAGCAGGCCTCACTGGCTGCGTGGCGGTCAAAGTGGCCCGCATCTCGGCCCAGCTCTGGGGGTCCTGGGCCCTGCGGTGGGGCCACAGCTGGGTGGAAGGCCTGGAAGTGCATGGGAAAGAAGGTCTGCCAGCCAGAGATGGCATGCATGCGGCAACGGTTCAGAAAGTCGGGCGTGAGCACTGTGTCCGGCCCGGCCAGCAGGAACAGTGTGTCCAACGGGTGCTTCTTGGAGAGCAGATCCATGAGGCGCAGCGGTGAGGGGGCAGCTGTCTGCACACTGAGCCAGGGGACCCGGGCACCTGGGAAACGCTGCTCTAGCTCTGCCACGTGGGCCTTGACAGGGGCGAAGACATCTGCATGGGCGGCCCGCTGGGCCTGTCGTGGCTCGTACAGCAGCAGTAGGGTCAAGGCTGCTGCAGTATCACCAGGCTCCAGAGCTGCAGCAGCGAAGGCCTCCAGGAAGCCAGGGGCCAGGTCACGCTCGGCTGCAGCCAGAGGCAGTAACACAGTGAGACGTGAGGCCTCGGTGACGTAGGGCACTGGCAAGATCTCCACTCGGCTCAGAGGCCGAAGCAGCTGCACTCGGTGAGTGAGGGGCCGGCGGCCACCCTGGGGGGTCAACGCCTCCAGCTGCAGGTCCAGGGTGTACTCCATACCCCGAGCAGGATCGAAGCGTCGGTAGCCATTAACCAGCTGCTGCTTCTGGAGCCGCAGGGCTGGGTGGTAGCGGCGGTTGAGCTCCTCCAAGGCTGCCCCCAGAACGTCGGCCACGTCAGCCTGGTCAGCCCCACGCAGAGGGCAGCGGGGGGAGCCGTCAGCACAGGAGAAAGCATGCTGCTCAGTAAAATAGTCCCAGCGCAGCACCTCAAAGCGAGAGGCTGGGCGGGATGGTGCTGGAATGCCCACAGGCCAGGCGGCTGCCCGCTCCCCATCAGCTGCCAGACGGCTGGTATTCTGGATCTCCCACTAGGTTGGAGAAACAGACCATGAGCAAGGTACAGACCCCAGGGGCCAGCACACAGCTAGGGGACTGGGCATGTGGCAGGTGCCACTCAGGATGGGTCCTGTCCCCTGTCAACCTCTGCCCTCCCAGGGCCTCTACCTATCTCTTCCCCGGATGGGGGCAGCCTGAGAGTGAAAATGGGGGTTTATGGAGGGGCTTCTCAGAATGGATAGGAACAAACAAACAGGGACAGGAGGCAGGCGTGTTCTGATTCTAGTACTCATAGTTCACTTCCCTGGGATCTCTAAGACCTCACAGGACCTGCCCTCCCACCATGGCCCAGACCATACCTGCAACTCCTGGATCTCCTGGTACGTGCGTTCCAGTTCAGCTCGGGCAAAAGCCTTGTGTAGCTGGTACATGTGCACAGGGTCACGCACAGGGTGGGCAGTCAGGGCGCTGCGGAAGCGAGGGTCCCCCTCCTGCACGGGCTCCCCAGAGCTCAGCTCCAGGTAGCTGTAATGTACTCCCTGGTGAGAGGAAGGGAAAGGGTCCATTATGGGAAGAACGATGGAACAGCCTCTACCCTCACCTCATAGTATGCATCTCATCCACCCATCCTATGACCTGTTGTGGACTTGCAGTCAGAATTCTGTGGGTTTAAGTACCTTGACCAGCTGTGAGCTTGTGTGACCTTGGGGCAGCCTTTGTTAGCTAAGCTCACCTGTAAAATGGGCATGCATTTGATCTCAGGGCTGTCCAGGGGCTCAAATAAAATAGTGATAGCCAACACTGAACACCCATTATATGCATGGATCCCTCATTTTTTCTAATCTTTATAACAACTCTAGGCAATAATTATTTCCATTGGTATGAAGATACTGACACTCAGGAGATTCAGTAATTTGCCCAAGGTCACAGGGATAGAAAAGGATAGAGCTGGCATGGAAACCCAGGCCCATATCTCCAACTACCCCTTTGCCTCTCAGGGAAAGTATACAAGTTCAGATAGGAGGCACCAGTGGGCAGCTTATCTTCTGACTTCTCACCTCGTGGTCGCCAGTGCAGCCCACCCCGGTGGCATCAAGGATGCAGCGTCCCAGCCACTCATCCGGACGTGCACTGACGATGTCATTGCGGCAGCCTTCCAGGTGGGGGCGCAGCTGCTGCAGCAGAGTGCGCGACAACAGTACCCCAAAGCCGCCATGGCAATAGCGGCCTGGGGCGGGATCTCCACCGATAAAGTCTTGGGGCCGGCCCAGATAGAGGTGGGCAGCAGCTGCCAGGCTAAGGTGGCCAACAAGGCGTGCCAGTCCGTGTGCCTCAGTGTAGGTGGTATCATGCACTAGGAAAAACCAGTCAAAGTCGTCACCGTGCTGGTCCAGCAGGTGGCGCAGTGCCAGGTGCAGGTGGCCGATGGGTCTCTCCTCGCCCAGTGTCACCACGGCCATGCCCGGTGGTGCCCGACGGCCTCGAGAGCCTGTCAGGAACACCACACGCTCTAGCCGGTGCCCCAGCGTGCGGTTCACGGCCACGCCCAGAGTGGGCAGTGTGGCCTGTGAGGTCAGCACTACCACCAGCAGCCTCTGCCTGATGCCCAGCTCGGTGCTGATGTAGCGGGTTCTGGGGAGGAGACAGCATAAGAAGATCAAAAAGACAATCAGGGCGAGCAGGAACAGGATAAGAATAACAACTCCCTCCCAGGGGTCATGTGGAATTCAGTGAAAGATCAGTGTTTTGGGGTAGATGGAAATAGTCCTGCAGATGTGAAAGATATATTGTGTGTCTGATTCGCTGTTTCACGACTCACTAGTTGTGTCCTTGAGCAAGTTATTTAACCCATCTGTGCCTCAGTAGCCACATTTGAAAAAATGGGGTTGATTATATTTACCTAAAGCATTTAGGCCAATGCTTGGCTCACAGGTACTCTACACACCATGCATACAGGGCTTACTTCTGTGTAAATATGCCATTATACCACAAATACATTACATAAATGATGTAATGGAATATATGACATAGGGGGTGTATTCAGTGCGTTTGGGGGAGGGGCAAAACTGGAGCTCAGGGGTTCCAGTAACTTCTCTTCCATAACACAGAAGGTAAGTTGCAGAACTGGAATTTGAACTCAGTGTTACTTAGGAGAAATTATTTTAACTAGGCAGAGGCATTAGTGGGATGGCTCTATCGCTCCTCTCCCACACATCTCATCACGAGGTGTCCCATCCAGGAACGAGAGATATGGGTAAACCTCAGCTCTTTTTTCTTTCCCTCGCTCTGTAAATCCCTTTTCTATACCAATAATTTATCTAACCCAGCAGCCCAGCCAGGAAGCTAAGAGGATCTTTGGGGGACCATGGAGTCGAGCTGGTTTAACACAGAAGCGGACAAGTTCAGCCCAGGCCAGACGGGGACCAGAGAACGCCTCAGCTGGGCTCCACAGTTCCCCGGGAAGCAGGGCCATCGGAAGTTATCTGGGCCCAAAGACTTCCTGGCCGGCCAGTCTCTTCCTTCCGGAGCCTGACCCGGCCCCCGTCAGCCTCCCCAGAGCGCCCTTCCCCTCTGGTGCCCACGGGGTGGAGCTGGCGGGACTGATCCCTACCTGACGGCCTTTTTGGCGGCCTGGCCAGGCTGTGCAGGGTGGTAGGGCAAGACGCGCGGCTCCCAGTTCTCCCCCGCGGCTGCGCCAGCCCCGGGTCTCTCGCGCTCCGCTCCGTGCTGCACTGAGTTGGGCCGGCGCGCAGCGTTGGTGTTGCCTCGCGGCGGCAGCTCAGAATCACCGGGTTGGGGTGGCCCTGGGCCGCACGGCTCTTCCACCCAGGTGACGCTGAGCAGGCTGAGCGTGAAGCCCAGGGAGATGCCCACGGCCACGGGCCCTGCGGGCCGCAGCACCGACAGCAACAGCGATGCCCGCATGGCGCCGGGACCGCGGGCCCCCGGCCCTGGAGCAGTCCCAGAGCAGCCAGAGGAGGCTCCGAGGGGGCGGGACCGGGGAGGGGGCGTATCCGGAGGGCCCGGGCCAAGCGGGCGGGCCCGCTCCCGCCCCGCGGAGCAGAGCCCGTGGCCCAAGCCGAATCCCCTGCGCCGCGCTCCAATCCCCCTCTGGCCGCCGCACCGTATCGCCCCGGGTCCTGCCTTGGGCGCGGGAGCCTCTGCCGCTGCCGCCGCTGTCCGACGTGTCACTGCGAGGGCCCCGCCCCCGGGGTGGGGTCTTGGGCTCCTGCTACCGGAGAGGGAGGAGTAGGGGGAGGTTAAAGGGGAAGGACCCCCGGAAGTGCCCCCTCCACAGCGAGGGAGAGGGAGACGCCGGGGCGGAGTCCCCTACCTCCCCCCGGCGTGGTTGGTGCGTCCCAGGTGACGTCAGAAGCAGCCCGCCCCTGCCTGGCTAGTGCGCCTGAGTGACGTCAGGAGCCGAGGCCGGAGCTGTCCATCAGCACCAAAGGCCGCGGGCGGGCTCAGGGCATGGGGCCGTGGCTCTGGGGCAGCCCGAGCCCCTGCTCTCGCTCCTTACCCTTCCCCAGGCCCAGCCTGAGGCCCCGGACGCCGTGTGACTGGAGTGCCAGTCGGTGTGGGAGGCGGGGCGGCGACGACACCGCTCAGAGACTGGTCCCTTCGGCCCAGCAGCCGCCTTCCCCGCACGACGGACTTTGCCCGGACCCCAGGCATCTGGGACCTCTGAAGCCCCGCAACCCCGGACCCCACGGCCTCTGCACCGCCTCTTTCACTCAAAAGCTCAGGTCGCCTCCAGCCCAGGTAGATTTTGGACAATCCCGGATTTAGCCGCCCACAGACGAGTCTCCTGGCTGCCTCCTCACTGGCAGCACTCTGCCCTCATCTCCCCCCCAGCCAGTTTCCCTTTTAACTTCTTCACCCTGGCCCCCTCTGGCCAGGCACTTTTGTCCCCTTTGTCTTTTGCCCTCCACTTTAGGGATGCCTGCTGTGGGCACCACTCCTTTGTCCGGCGTGTCCTTGCCTAGTTCTCCCACTCCCATTCTCGCCCCGTTCTGGTGGAGACCCAGGACTCCTCCTTGATTCCAACTTCCTCTCTGTCAGGCTGACCTGGGAGGGTGAGTCCCTTTCGTTCCTAGCACTATGCCAGGCACTGTGGCGACACTACGGTTCCAGCTGCTGCCCCCTGAGCCAGATGATGCCTTTTGGGGTGCACCCTGTGAACAGCCCCTGGAGCGCAGGTATGAGGCACTGCCGGCCCTCGTCTGCATCATGTGCTGTCTGTTTGGAGTCGTCTACTGCTTCTTCGGTGAGACCCCCAATCATTCCTCACCTGGGCTTCCCATGGTTTCCCTTATTTTTCTGAGGCACTTCAGATCTCCAGAACGTCACCACCACCACCATCACCGCCACCACTACCGCCATCACCATCACCACCATCACCTCCACCACCACCACTGTTACTAGCACAAAAAACTATCTTTTCTTACTTTCTTTCATCCTACATGTTTGTAGACATCTTAGACGCTAGATCCTAGAGAACACAGGTGTTTGAATTAGACATGCTTCAATTTGAACCTGGCTTTGTACCTTAGTAATTGTGATGCCTTGGGCACCTCGCCCTGCCTGAGCCTCAGTCTTCTTATCTGAACAGTGGGAACAACGATATTTACCTCCCATAGTGTTGTTGTGAGAAGTAGTAGGGACTCAATAAATAATAGCTATTGCGATGAAGATGTGTTTGGGTTGCCGTGCTAGCTAGAAAATGAAAACATTTAGCAGGGTGATTAGACATGCTAAGTATAGATGGGGGAAAGACTGCTGGAACATTCACACCTGTGATACACATTATAGTTGACCCTTGACTAACACAGGAGTTGGGGGTACAGTCGAAAATCCATGTATAACTTAAGCTGGCCCTCAGCACCTGCAGATTCCCAACCATGGACCCAAAATACTGTTTTCAGTCTGCAGTCAGTTGAATTCATGCATGTAAAACCTGGGGATATGGAGGGCTGGCTGTATGTTTACTGAAAATATCCATGCGTAAGTGGACCCATGCAGTTCAAACTTGTGTTGTACAAGGGTCAGCTGTAGAGGAGGCCAGATGGTTAGTCACACATACAGAGACTGCCCACAAGGCAGGCTCCAACAGTCAGGGCTGCTGTGAACTGTTGCACAGAATGGCTGCTATACAAGGGAGTTTAGTTGAATAGGCAAGTGGGCCTGAAATCCAGCCAAACTCTAGGCCTTGGGTGCCTGGGCTGCTTTGCTTAGAGGATGGCACACCGTTTTCTAATGCGCACAAAGGTGCCAGGTGGACTAGTGGAGTAAGTCCAGCGGCTCTACAGCAAGAGTTACAGAACTTCAGAGAGGAGAGCAAGCTCTACTGGCTGGGGGTCCAAGGACAGCCTCCAGAGGCACCTCGTAAGTGGCTGGAAGAGGTGCAAAGGAAGTTTGCAGGTCTGGGTTGCAGGCTGGGCAGAGGTGGGGTGAGACTTGTGCTCTGATGCCTCTACGCCTCCCCCTAGAGTGGCTGGGTAGTAGGCAGGAATAGGAGCCAGATGGTCCTTTTCTTTCCACCCCCAAACGCCTGGCTGAACAACTGCAGAGTGGGCAGAAGAAAGTGCCCGGCTAAGGGTTTAGGATACATTCTGGGACACCAAAGAAGCTGTGTCACCTTCTTCCCTCCCCTATCCATACCCACTCCCTCTGCAGTTGCTCATCACATCCTGACATTCCCTCTCCCGTGCTTCCCTGCCACCTTGCCACTCTTGAATGCCCTCACCCCTGGCCCTTGGACTCTGAGCCCTTGTGCATGCCCTTCTCCTCTTTCTGACCCCAGAACTTCCTGGATGCTGAGGCCTCCCTTCATTCCTAGAACTGAATCTCCTCTTTGACCTTTCTCTTTGGCCCTCCCTGACCCTTTACCCCCATCCTCCCAACTGTTTAGGATCTACCAGTCCCTCAGTCTTCCAGGTACCCTTAAGGGGCCCAATGGCCCTATAACCTCATTTTCCTGGAACTCCACAACCACCAGTTCACCCCATAATCCTCTTTGACCCCCTATGGGGGACTATGAGCCCTTACAAGCCCTAGTGACCCCTGCCCCAGTTATCTCATCAACCTTTATTCTTCTGACTCCATTTCTCCTAACTCTCTGGTCCCTGGGATCTCATTGCCCAATTGCCCCTCCCGCACTGTGGTCTCAGCAGTCCCATTTCTCTGGCCTCAATATTACCCTCTCTGAAACCCTTTAATACTCTCAGTGATTCCAGCCTGCCAGTCCCCCGACCTGCAAAGACCTCATCTCTTGGATCCAGTCCCGAATAAGCCTGCTTCCCTGTTCTCTTTGTAACCTTTTAACGATGTCATGTCTCTGAAGCCTTGTGACCCCTCCAAGACTTTGTCTTTCTGAACCCCTGTGACCCACATCTCTCAAATTCTTTCTGACTTCCAAATACCTCCTCTCTCTGAACAGTTCCTCCCCACAGACCCCAGTGACCCCATTGCGGCTCCCCTTTTGACCCCGTGACCTATCTCTGACTCCTCTCACCCTCAAAGACCCGACATTCATTTTGGCGACTGTCTCTCCGTTTTCCAAATGACTCCTAGTGACCTCTCTCTCTCACCTCCCTTGACCGCAGCAGCCCCATCACTGGTGCCCTCAATACCTCAGTGACCCCCAATTCTCTTATCTTAGTGCCCTGCCTCTGGTTCCATGCTCCTGACCCCTCACACTCCTTGCCTCCATCCCGGTGACCTCACGTTGTCCCCTCACTAGCCCCTGTTCCCCTCTAGGTTACCGCTGCTTCAAGGCAGTGCTCTTCCTCACTGGGTTGCTGTTTGGCTCAGTGGTCATCTTCCTGCTGTGCTACCGAGAGCGGGTGCTGGAGACACAGCTGAGTGCCGGGGCGAGTGCAGGCATCGCGCTGGGCATCGGGCTGCTGTGTGGGCTGGTGGCCATGCTGGTGCGCAGCGTGGGCCTCTTCCTGGTGGGGCTGCTGCTCGGTCTGCTGCTCGCCGCTGCCGCCCTGCTGGGCTCCGCGCCCTACTACCAGCCTGGCTCCGTGTGGGGCCCACTGGGGCTGCTGCTGGGGGGCGGCCTGCTCTGCGCCCTGCTCACGCTGCGCTGGCCCCGCCCGCTCACCACTCTGGCCACCGCTGTGACTGGTGCCGCACTCATCGCCACCGCCGCGGACTACTTTGCTGAGCTGCTGCTGCTGGGGCGCTACGCCGTGGAGCGGCTGCGGGCTGCCCCTGTGCCTCCCCTCTGCTGGCGGAGCTGGGCTCTGCTGGCGCTTTGGCCCCTGCTCAGCCTGATGGGTGTTCTGGTGCAGTGGAGGGTGACGGCCGAGGGGGACTCCCACACAGAAGGTGAGAGGGCACTGACCAGGGTGGGCATAAGAGAAATGGTGGGGGGGAGGGGGTGGAGTGGTGGCGGCGGTGAGCAATTCGGGAAGGGGAGAAGCTGTATGCACCCGTGGTGGAAGGCCACAAAGGGATTAGAGAGGTGACTCCCTCGTGGTCTGGGAAGATAGGACCTCAGTGGTGCCATTCATTCCACAACCAGGTATGGAGGGAGTGGCAGCCCCTTCCAGAGCTGGAGAGACTGGCAGAGACAAAACAGGAAAAGTCTCTGGCCTTTATGGGGTTGGGTTGTGGGGGGTGGGGGAGAGGTGGGGACAGGTAATAGACATGCAAACAGTGAAGATAATTCCAGTTGTGCAGAGTGATATGCAAGAGATATGTTGGGTAATATGAGTTTCCTTCCAAGGCTATTATAGACAGGGTGCTCAAGGAAAGCACTTTGAAGAGGTGACATTTAAGTAGAGTCCTGGAGGATAGAGAACCAGCCATGCAAAGAACTAGAGAAAAGGGAATAGCAAGGGTTTGGGCGAGAAGGAATGGGCATGGCTTGCTGAGGAGGTGGGGCCGGACTGTGGCGGGGAGGGGTGCTGATTGTGTGGGCCCCCTGGGCCACAACGAGGACCCCAGATTTTATTAGGAAGGCCATAGGACACTGTCGGAGGGTTAAAGCAGGGAGCATGTGATCTGATTCAGCGTTTGGGATGCTCATTCTGGCTGCTGAGTGCAGAAGGCACTGGGGAAGGCAAGTGTAGAAGGGAAACCAGTGAGGAGGTAGCTGTGGTTGTCCAGTCGAGAGAGGACGATGGCTGGGAGAGGGACAACAGCTTGGGGGGGGGGCATCTACAAGTCTAGGGATGGTCCACAAAGACCTTTGGGGGTAAAAATCAAGTCCCCTCTGGGAAGTGGAAGACCAGGAAAGAAAAGGGGGAGGTTATACACAGGGGGCATCTGGAACCCTGGAGCCCCCGGGGTAGGAAGGGTGGAGCTGGTACACATGGGCCTCTGAGACCCTTCTCTGTCCACCCCTTCACAGTGGTCATCAGCCGGCAGCGACGACGTGTGCAGCTGATGCGGATAAGGCAGCAGGAAGAACGCAAGGAGAAGCGGCGCAAGAAGAGACCCCCGCGGGCTCCCTCCAGAGGCCCCCGGGCCCCTCCCAGGCCTGGACCTCCTGACCCTGCTTATCGGCGCAGGCCAGTGCCCATCAAACGCTTCAATGGAGATGTCCTCTCCCCGGTGAGCACTCTGAGCCCCTCCAATCTGAACAGGGGACCAGGGAGTGCTGTAAACTCTGTCCAAGCAGGACTGGGCTTTCCCCAGGGGCTTGGCACTGTTTAGAAGGCTTAGCGTTTGTCCACCCATCATAACCCTACACCAGAAGGCTGAAGGGTCCAGCTCTGAGATGGGAGAGAGGTGTCTAAGGATTTTAATGAGGTATGGTACAGGGTAGGGCCTCAGGGCTGTGGACTATGAGTGTGAGGAGGTCCTGAGCCTACAGCTATCTGGGGTGAGTCCCAGGCTTGTGGGGTTGCAGGGAGAAGATGTCTGCCTGAGGTGGCTCTCAGGGCAGGGTCTGTGGCTGCACTCACATCTGTGTTTACTCTCCCACAGAGCTATATCCAGAGCTTCCGGGACCGGCAGACGGGCAGCTCCCTGAGCTCCTTCATGGCCTCACCTACAGACACGGACTATGAATATGGGTCCCGGGGACCACTGGCAGCCTGTGTAGGGCCCCCTGTGCGGGTATAGCAGTAGAGCTGCTCCTGCCTGCCTGGACTCTGTGCTCACCAGCTCTGTTAGCTTGGGGAGGCCTGCTGGTCCACTACCCAGCCCACCAGGCCCTTTGGCCTATGGCTGTCCCTCTCCCTTCCCTGGAGAAGACTGGCCTGGCTGCTGGAAGGGAGGGCCTGCCTCAGGCTAGGCCTGGCCTGAGGGAAAGCCCCACCCCCAAGCTCCCAAGGAGCTCCTGAGGGACTCGAGGTGTGAGCCCCTTTGGGGTGTGCTCAGGGTTGTGAGTGTGTTACCTGTGTGTGCGTGTGCATGGAAGGGTGGGCTTGGAGGGGACACTGGGACCCTTGCCTTAGATTTCTGATTGGTAGGGCTTCTGCAAGGTTGGCCCCACCTCCTCTCCCACTGCTGGGGTCCCATGGGCCACTCTCCTGCATGTCTAAGTGGCGGAGGTCTGCCTTCTTCCCCCATTGCTCTGCCTCTTAACGAGATTCATCCAAGGCTTCTTGTCCTTGTCCACTGCAGCACCCCTTACCCTGGTCCCCTGTCCTCTGCAAAGCCACTAGCCTGAGGGCAGTGGCAGGGGATGGGGGTGGGGGGTGCTGCTTTGGGCTGAGTTGGGGAGGGGGTCTCGAGGGAGGGGGCTTAAATGCACGATGCATGTCTGGTGTCTGCCATGCCACCCTGGACACCTCATGCTCCTGTCTCCCTCTGCCCCACCCTGTTTTACATCTTTTATAAATGTGCCAAACTGTGTGGCTTCTGCCAGGAGTGGTGGTCTTTGGTGGCTGGCACGTTCATGGGCCGAATTTGAAGCACTGTGGTTCTTGCTTCCCTGTGTCACTCACTACACAGGGTCCCCAGGCCAGTTCTGCCCTCCTTTGTCACACCGAGAGCCAGGGAAAGGGGCTGCATCACTTTTATTGTCTCCCATCACCTCTGGTTCCCCTGCCTCCCCACCCCTGCCCAGCATAAGGGCATGCGCCTTCCAAGCTGTCCGAGGGCACCCGCCTGGCCTGGTTCGGTCCTTCTAGCTACCTGCAGAGGAATGGCTCCGCGTGGGGCTGGGGAGAGAGTGGGCACCACCTTCCTCCCTGGCAGAGGCTGGGCACCCTCACAGGAAGAGTGGGGACCTCACCCTCTGCCCCACCCTGGCTGGGCCTGTTGGGACTGTCTTTGGGGCAGAAAGTGGGGGCTGGTTAGGGTCAGACAAGGCATCTAAAGGGAATGCAGGGATCAGGGTGGAGGGTGGGGCAACTCTTCCGTGAGAAAGAAAAGAAACAGGACGAGCTCAGAAGCCTTCTGCCCAGGCTGATGTTGAACTCCCTGAGATGGGCAGAAGCCAGCAGAGAGCAGGAGTGGGGTGAGGGACAGGTGGGGGGCACAAAGCAGGAACATTGGGAAAGATAGGAACTTGGGTACAAATGGGGTGTTCGGGTAACACAAACGTGGTCCAGGGACAGGAGGGAGTGAGGAGAGCACTGGACAGGAAGGGGTGCAGAAAGGTGGAAACAGCTGCCCTGAACCAAGTGGCTCTGGCTGAGAACACAGCTCCCTCCTCTCCTCGCCTGGGTGAGATCTCTGGCCTCCCCACCTCCTACCGGCAAGACATCCCAGAACCAACTTGCTATCCCAACTCCTGAAAAACCTGGGTAGGTGTGTCTCGGACCACTTCTGCTTGGCCAGCCCACCTGCCCCAGTCGGCTCCACTCACCCTCTACCAGCAGCCGCGTGTGGGCGCTGTCTTCGCCGGCCTGGCAGCAATAGGTGCCCTGGTCCTCAGGTCGCACGTCATGGATGACCAGGCTGTGGGTGGGGCCATGGCTGCGCAGCTCGTACTTGTCTCCCGGACACAGCTCGATTCCCTCCCGCAACCAGCACACGTGTCCCCCGGCGCGGGACACAGTCACCTCCAGCACCGCCCGGCGGCCCGCTAGAACCGTCTTCTCGCGAGGCGGGCGGCGGCACATCTGGAGAGGCAGTGCTGGGGGTGGAGGTCGAGATCTTAAGGTAATAGGAAGACGCAAGACCCCCGCCCCCGCCCGGAGGAGAAACGCACCTTCCTTCCCCCTGCGGCCTCAACTCACGGTCTCGGATCTGCATGCCACAGGCCCATTACTCTGTAGCCTCAAACCAAAGTCTCCCCTCCCCAGGAAACGCACTGCCCTCTGTGACCCACCCCAGGAGAGCCTCTCGAGGAAGGGGCTTTCCTAGGACAAGCTGCCAGCCTGCCTACCCCACGGAAGGTAACGCCCACTCCAGGCAGCCCTCGCCGCAGTTGCTTACCCTCCACCTCCAACTCAGCCACGGACTGGGCGGGTCCCGCCTGGAAGCGGATCTCACCCGCATCCCCCGCTCGCAGCTCACTCAGCACCAGAACATGTTTCTTCCCTGAAGATGAGGAGGGCGCTAGCGAGGCTGGAGCCGCCTCTGGGGCGGGATCAGGGATGAGGATGGGGCCGGAGTAGGTATCCCGGTGGATTCGGATGCGATAAATATGCGCTAGGGCAGGGGGGCGGAATTGGGATGCCGACGGGGAAGTGGAGCCGGCCAGGACCTAGGGCTCAGAGCTGGGGGCGGCGGAGAGACAGCGAGACAGCTCTTTGGCCCAGGGGGCTGGGCCCATTCGGGCTGGGGGTGGGACTTGTCGTAGTGGGGCGGGGCCTGGGGGAACCCGGGATGCGGCAGCAAGGGGCCAGAACCAGTGGAAAGTCGGCCAGACCTTCCTGTCGGATGCGGACGCGGCCTCCAGGCCTCAGTGGGCGGCCTCCGAGCTTCCAGCTCCCGGTGGTCTCGACCTCCGATACAGTGCACTCGAACGTGGCGCCGTCGCCTTCGCGGGCTCTCACCGACTGGAGCGCGGAGAGCACCGAGACCACCCGCTCTGGGGCGGAGCCGGGGGCGTGAGGCGGGACTAGGCGGAGGGGGAGGCATTCGCTCCCGTCCCGCCCCTCTCCCAAGAAGCACCCGAGTCAGTCCCTGGGAAGGGCCGATCTGCAGCCCCCAAGCCCACATCAGGGTCCGGCCCCTGCAGCACCCCGTACTTACCGCGCACGGTTAGGCGGACAGGGCCGGCGCGAGCCGTCCCCACCGCGCAGCTATAGGTCCCGGCGTCCAAGGGACCGCAGCGCCGCAGCTGGAGAAGGCGCCGCGTGCCGAGGGCCTGGAGCCTGAGCCGAGGGCTTGGGATGAGCGGGCGCCCGTCCTAGGGGTGGGAGTGGCAGAGGGTCGTGGTGAACTGGAGGCCGCAGACCTGGGAGGCGGTGGCGCCCTCTGTTGATGCCAAGCGGTTTCGAGGCGCTAAAGCTTGTCTTGTGTCCCCCAGGCTGGGATGGAGCCGTTCTGCGCCTGAGGACCCCGCTAAGAGCCTCATTGGGAAGGTGTCACCCTTTGGGGACGATAGGGCTGAGAATGGGCTTCACAGGCGCGGGAAGCCCAGGGTCAGGTACCAATCACACTGGCCATGAACGTGGATTATGGAATTAGGTAAATCTGGATTCAACTATGCCCCTTTTGTCTTCTCCTGGGCAATACTTCACCCCACAGAGCCCCAGTCTCCTTGTAGGTAACATGAAGGTAAGACCTACCTCAAAGGGTTGTTGTAAAGATTAAAGGGTTAAATGGAAAGCAAATCTGAGCACAGTGCAAGGCACATCCACTCAGTATTCTAGTGTGTTTGGGGCGTTATTACTGTTGTCAGGATGCTGAGGTGGGCTGGGCTGGGCTCTGACCTTCTCCCAGGTAACGTCAGCCAAGGCCTGGGAAAGCTCGCACTCGAATGTAGCTGTGTCGCCCTCGGTCACCTCTAGGTCCTGTGGCACCTGCACAATGGTCACTGGGGCCTCTGGGAGTGAGAAGAGGACAGTGCAGAGGGAGCAGGGGTGAGGGCAGGATGGAGACCTGGCTCATAGGGACGAGAACACTCATGGGCAGTGTCAGTGGTAACTTAGCTCAGGCCACCAGTGTGGAGGTCACTGGTGAGTGGGGGACATGCTGGGACAAATGGTCCATGGGAATGCTGGTCAGTGAGGATACAGAGGTCAATGGGGAAGGAGTGGCCAGCTGGCAGTAACACTTGTAGGTGGCCACTGTGGGACATGCTGGTGCTAGAGGGGAGTGGGGGAGAACCAGAGCAGATACCAGTGGGGGCCCCATTTGGCTGGATGAACAGGAGACCCTGGACCGTGGGGGACACAATGGCTTCAGAGGAGCAAGGGGGATCTAGAACAGGTGTGGCCAGTGGGGAACACACCGGGCTGGAAGCAACGATAGGGACACTCAGCAGAGCTGCTAGTGCCCTTATCCTTAGGCACAGACAGTGGACCACTGGGACCTGAGTGGCCAGAAGGCCACACTCAGGCAGACAACAGGGGCACAGCAGGCAGGTGTGGTCAGCAGGGTCACACTCAGAGCAGTCAGTGGGGCCACGGTCAGGCAGGCAGACAAGAGGGCCCACACTGGCACAGGCATGCTCACAGTGGCACCGTCACTGGTTCACAGGGACGGGAAGGCCAGTGCAGCCACGCTGGACCACACTGGTGAGAGGAGCCACACTCAGAGGGGGCAGTCACTGGGGCCACTCAGGGCTCAAAGGTCAGGGAAGTCACACTGTGGCAGAGAGGTTGGTGAGAGGCACACTGGGACAGGCATGGTCAGTGGGGGCCACACAGGGAGTGGGGTCAGTGGGGTCACACCCAGGAAGTCAGCAGGCAGGTGGTGGACCAGAGGCCACACCTCTCACAGTGAGTCTGGCCGCACAGCGCAGGGAGTCCGCGGTGAAGGAGATGCAGCCTGAGTCGGCCAGGCCCAAGCCACCAAGTGCCAGGCGGTGAGTGTGGCCCTCTGTGTGGATGTGGCACTGGGGCCCCGGGTGCAGCCGGACTCCACCCCGGGCCCACTCCCCTGTCACACCCTCCTGGGACAGCTCCAGCTGGAAGGTAGCACTGCCCCCCTCAATGATGGTCACATCCTCAAGAGGCCTCAGCACCCTTAGCTGCCTCGCTGGTGGGGGGGAATAGGGAGAGAGGGAGGATGAGAGCTCTTGCCATGGCTTTAGGGGGACTCACACACCCCTCGGCTCTACCTGCACCACTCCTGACACCCAACCTAGTGAGGGCCTATCGAATGAAGCTCAGAACCAGGGTGCAGGAAAAGGAGCACAGCTCTCCAGATGTGGGGGGGAGAGGCAAGCTCACTGGGGTTAGGAGAGGGGACACACAAAACAGGTGGGGTGTGGTTAGAAGGTTGAAGAGTCTGGGGGAGGGGGTGCTGTGACCCTCACCCCAAAGGAGCACAGAACTGGGAGTCAGACATACCAAGGTTGGACCCTAGGTCTGCCACATGGTTTGTGTGCTGGGAGGCCTTTGGCAAACTGCTTAACCTCTCTGAGCCTTAGTTTCCCCACTTACACAAGGCCAACAGTATTGCGACATGGGTTTATTGTGATTAAGTGAGTGAGATAAATTAGAAGAGAACAAGTATCACCAAGAAGAACCATCTATCAAGCTCCGTGTGGATGCTTTTCATGTTATCTCATGTAATATCCCCAAAGACCCTTAAAGTAGGGTCAGCCACATTTTTAGGAAGACTTGGCCCAGGGAGGTTAAGTAATTTGCATGAGGCCACACAAGGAATACAAGGCTTCAGCTTGGGGGGTGGGGGTGCTATTTGCCAGGCATTCCTGCTTCTGAAATGGGATGTCCGACTAAGGGGTACACAGCACAAGTCTTTCTAGAGGATAGTATTTATGTTTATAGCAAAGCCAACGTGAACATTTGAAATAGAAGGCAACATCCACATGGACTTCTAAGGTAAACAAAAAACATTAGAAAAAGGAAAGTTTTGCTTTGGGAAGGCCACTTCGGGTCACATTCCTGGAGGTCAGCCAGGGCTGACTTGCCTCAGCAGCAAGGGGCACTTTGGTGGGGGTCTGAGGGCCCTGGGCCAGCCAGGAGAGGCTGTGCCACGGGGCGGACTGCGTGTTAGGAGAGGACAGGACACTCACGCCTCACACTGAGCCTGGCCAGGGTACGATCGTGGTGGCTCTCGCAGCCATAGGTGCCCTGATCAGCCAGTACGACGCCATGGATGAAGAGGCGGTAGATGTGACCGTCCTGGGCCATGGACAGGCGAGAGTCCTGGGGTAGGGGCTCCCCACCTCGAACCCAGCGCACGGCCCCTGCTGTGCCCACTCGGCCCGTCTCCACTTCCAGGCACACATCCTGGCCTTCCTCCACCCGCATGTCCTGCAGCCGCCGAAGGAACAGCAGCTCCATTTCTGGGGAGGAACGGGAGGGGGCCATGGAGCCTGGAGGGGCCTGGAAGCTGGCCCCCTGCTCCATCTCACTGGTTTGTCCCTAGGCACGAGGGCAAGGCTGTGAGGGACCGGGCTGGGAAAATAGGTACAGGGCACAAGACCACTGCATCCCCATCAGGATCAAACCTCGAACATGGAGCCGGGCACTCGTGGCTGTGCCCCCTGCTTGGGCAGTCACGGTCCCTGTGTCCTTGAGCTGGCAACCTCGCACAATCAGTGTACGGCTTGGTCCATTCTGGGCCATCTCCAGCCCTGGTCCTGGAGTCATAATGGCCCCATTGCGCAGCCAGGTGACATCGGCGTCTGGAGGGGAGACTTCACACCGGAATGTGGCATCGTCACCCTCGTGGACGGTGAGTGGTGTCAGCTCTGAGACCAGCTTCGCCAGTGGTGGTTCTGGTAGGGGGAGGTCAGGCAGTGAGGTAGGCTGGGTCTTTGCCCTTCCCTCCTTTTCATCCCCGCCAGAGGGTAGAGGCCTCACCCCCAGTCATTTAACAGGCCTTTCCTGAGCCTACTGTGTGCCAGGCACAGCGGGTCCCAGAGCATTAGATGCCAACTCCCTGCCTCTCTTGCCAACTCCTCTTCATCCTGGCCTGGCACCCCACCTGACTCCCTAACAATAATAAACCACTTACCATGGACCTGTCTTATCTCCTTTAACTGTCACAACAGCCCCTATAAAACAAGTCCTGTCCTCCCCACCTCAGAGCTGTGAAAGGACTCAGAGAAGTTAAGCACCTTGCTGGTGTCACACAACTACTGGGACGCAGGACCGGAACCTGGGTGGGTCACTCCAGAGCCCCTGCTTGTAACCACTGGGCGATGCCTCTTCCTATTTGAGGGTTTCTGGACAAGGGGCCCCCTGAGCCCCTATCCAAGCAACAGTTGTGTGTGAATTGGTTGTAGCTACAGGCAGCGAGGTGGGGATGAAGGATGAAGGGGTCCCAGAATGGTGGGGGCGTGTGGACTTGAGGGCCCAGGGCCCACAGGGTGTGAGGGGTGTGCTGTTACCTTCCACACTGACGAGGAAGATGCGGCTGTCCTGGGGGGCATCGCACAGGTACTCCCCAGCATCTCCGCTCCGTGCCCCCAGCACCCGCAGCGCCTGCCTGGCCCCAGCCTGCTCCAGCTGCACCCGCCCCTGGCTCGCCAGTCGCTCCCCGTCCTTGTACCAGCGCACGGCGCCCCCAAGCCCAGAGAGGTGTACCACCAGCTCTAGGTCCTTGCCTGGGGTGCCGCGGACCCTCGTCTGGGCCGCCTCGGGAGCCACCACCCTCACGGGGGGCTCTGTGGGAACAGATCTGTGCGTCGCTGGGAGGAAGTGGCTCAAGGGCTATGTGGAGAGCAGTGGGAGGCAAGATGGGGGAAGGTTCTGGGAGGGGTGGGACAAGGAGAGTCTATGGCGTGCCAGCGAAGTGGGGGAGCTCGGGGAGTAGTTCTCAGGCTTCCCACCCAGGCTGTACTCACCTGCTACCTGGACAGTGAAGCTGAGGCTGGGGGCTCCTGGGGCCTCCCCAGACTGACATGTGTAGAGGCCTGCGTGGGCTGGCTCTGCAGCCCGGATGCAGAGGATGCGGCGGGGGCCCTCAGCACGGAGCTCCAGGTCCTCACCCTCCTGCACCGGCCTCCCGTTGTGGCTCCAGAAGACAAAAGCCCCAGCCCGGGACAGTTCACAGCTCAGCATCACTGGCTCTCCGGGTGCCACACAGAGTGGGGCGGGGGCAGCCTCTGGGGCAAGGAACTGGACTGCGGGCTCTTGAGGGAGGGAGGGAGGGAGAGAGAGAGAGAGAAAGAGAGAGAGAGAGAGAGAGAGAGAGAGAGAGAGAGAGAGAGGAGGGCATCAGCTTAGGCTTGCTTCCACCTCCCCCACCTGGGCTGGCCGAGAGCACCCACCAGCCAGGCTGACATTGAAGGTGACAGCTTCATCACGGGTCTCACACACATACTCCCCAGCATCCTCAGGCTGGGCATGGGGCAGGGTCAGGGTGCGAGCGGGCCCCTCAGCACCCAGCTGCAGGGTATCTGATGCTTCCACCTCCAGCCCATCCTTGTACCAGCGCACCTGGGACCCAGCAGGGGCCACCTCGCAGCGCAGCTCCACTCGGCCTGGAGCCCCAAACTGCAGGTCCAGGGAGCGGGCTGCCGGGCGCACAATCCTCTCTGGAGGGGCTGGTGGGTGGACAGAGAGGGGTGCGGGTAGGCTCAGACTCACCTGCTAGCTCCTCAGCCCTCTCCCTTCAATTGCAGCTTCTGGGAAAGGTTACCAGCTACCATCCACAGGCGGCCACTGGGTGCCAGGTGCTGAGCTAAACACACAGCAGCTCCCTCTCCACTGCTGCTGACACTCTCGAGGGGTGCAGCTGCTGCCTTCACTTTACAGATGAGGACCTGAGGCCTCTTTGGAAGGAAGTGACTCAGCCAAGGTCACGTGGACAGAAAGAGGAGGCCCAGATCTGTCTGACCCTAAGAGATACCTGTCCCCTACTTTCTGTCCCTTTTCCCTACTTTGCCTCTGATGCACTTACACCACCTGAAAAACCATTCATTTTATTTGTTGTCTGTCCACTCTCACTAGAATGCTCACTCCATGAATACAGGAGGTTTTCTCTTCCTGGTTTATTACTGTCCCCATCAGCATCTGGAACAGTGCCGAGGCACAGCGTAGTTGCTCAGTAAATACTGGTTGAATACATGAATGAATGAGTACACTTGATTGATGGACTCTCTTCACTGGGCCCCTGGTCCCTGTCCTGACCCGATTTGGAACATCCAGAGCTCTCTGATGGCTGAGAACAAGGAGGCTGGAGGAGGAGAGGGGGAGCACTGTGTGGGCAGGAGGGGAGCCCCTAAAATGCAAAAAGTGGAAGGTTTGGGTGTCTGTCCCTCAACCTCCTGCTTTTCCAGCTCTCCAGGGGGCCCCAGGGACCACTCACCTGTGACAGTGACAGTGAAGAAGGCTGAGTCATCTCCAGCATCACACACGAACTCGCCCCCATCCTCGGGCTGGGCAGCAGGCAGCACCAAGCGGCGGCAGGGCCCGTCACTCTCTAGCACCAGGGACTCGCTCTCTTCCACCTCGAGCCCGTCCTTGTACCAGTGCACCTGGGCATCCTCCCGTGACAGCTCACACACCAGCACCACACATTCCAAGCTCACGGCGATCAAGGTCACCTCATCCTGGGGGTAGATGATGCGTACTGGAGGCTCTGCAGAGTGGGGGCAATCACAGGCTGTTATGAACTCACCGTCAGCCTCCCTGGAGCCACTTGGCAGCACGAAGTCCCTGTCACCCACAATAATAAGAGCAATGCGGATAATAATAAGGAATCATAGGCCCGCAAACTGTTCTCTCAAGTCCCTGCAGCCAGAGGTGTGACAGAACCCAGCATGCTTCCAATCGGTGCACTTATCACATCACACACCCGCCCCCCACCGCCCCCACTGGGCGCCCCACATCATCAGTCACATTAGCATTTCCTCAGTGTACCATGCAGATGTATTCACTCCCAGCAGAGTCATTACTAGTACAGATAGCTTCACAGTGTCTAAGCTCAGGTTTTACTGACATGGTGTCGAATGTCTAACTTACAAAAAGCCTTTCGACTCTGAGAGTTTTTGATTTTGGAATTGTGGACAAGGGGTCACAGATCTGTAATGGCAAATACTCATATGCCACTTTCTAAGGTTCCAAGAGCAGTCCTCAGCACTTCGCACATTTAGCCCTCACAGCAGTCCCTGGGGCAGGTTGTTTTGTCCCCGATTTCCAGGTGAGCAAACTGAGATGCAGTGTGACCTGGCAACTTCCTTAAGGTCGCCGCTGGCTTTGCCTGCTCTGTCGTAGGAGGAAGAACCACCACCTGTTAAAGGGAGGCTTGGACTCTGCAAGCAGCGTCAAGGATTCTGAGCCAAGCACAGCTCACAGGTCAATACCAGCCACACGGGAACTCGAATGTCATCTGCATCTGTGTCTGAGTTACCAACACCTGTCTGAGAGTTCCCCGGGGACACTAATCGCCGCTTCTGGGAGTTCATCTCCAGCTGCTCAAAGGCGGTTACTCCTCCATAGGAAGAAACCTGCCGACATTAGAGGTGACAGTGCACTGAGCCCCGGCTTGCCCTCATTCCCGTGTACCCTGGGGGTCTCCCAGAATCTTGTCTCTGAGATTCTGGTGCTCCTTTAGCATTCGGCCCCCTTGTGGCTGGGCTGGGGAACTGCTGGCTTCCTGGTCTCAGTTTGTGCAGGGTCACCAGCATGGGCAGAGGTACCCACCAGCACACTCAGCCCTCTGCCTCTGCCAACCACTTTCCTAACTGGGCTTGCTCTGAGTCTAGAGGATGCAGGTTGGTTCTCTGGGACCCAGCAAGGTCGGCTGACTGCAGTGCGGCTGCCTGTGGGGTGGGGGAGGGTATGGGGCTGTGGGATGAGGACCAGGTGGAGTGATGAGGCTGGGGTGCCTGCACAGCCATGGGACTCAGCTTGGCATCAGACCTGGTCCACAGCGGGGGTGGTGGTGTGTGAACCTTGCTGTGAAGGGTCTGGTCTCTCGTGTGCAGGCTAAATGTGGGCTGGTGTGTGTGTGGCTGAGGCCATTGTATCTGGCCAGTGTGTGGTCCCAGAGAGCGTGGAGGGCCTCACTCCAGGACAGGTGTACAGAAAGGCCTCTTTAGCTTTGTGGGCATGTTTGTGCCAAGCTGCACTATTTGGGGCCAGGGAGTGGGGGGCCCTAAGCAGCCCAGCCTAGGATGAGGCATTATTCCCAAGACAGGGCAGGGGAGGGGCAACAAGACTGGCAGCAGCAGGATGGTTGCTCCAGCGCAGTCCCTGCCACCCCCCCACTCCCCCACCTCCAGACTGGGACTGGCCGAAGCCCCAAAGCTCCCGGCACTGAACTACCATCACTTCCACAGTGGTCCTATGCTTTTCCCTTGAACATTCTCCCTGACCTTCAGCCCAAACCCCGCTGACTCCCACTTAGCTGACTCGGCCCCTGCACCAAGTATCTGTTTGAAGGCGCTTCCTACTGCCGACCAGGTTAACAGCCCCCAGTCTCGGGCTCCCACTGCACCCTATCGTGACACTCGACAACACACTCTAAGACCATCACAGGGTCTGGCTTTCCTGCCAGTCTCTGAGCTCCTGGAGGGGGGCGTGTCTGCTTTTCTGGGCTGAGCATTTGCAGCCCAGGCCAGGGAAGCCTGGGCCTTCCTCCCCGACTCTCTTGCTCTTACCTCTTGAACCCCCTTGCCCTCATCCTTCATGGCACTTGTCTTGAGGTGTCACTGGACATTTATTTCCATGTTTACTGATTTAACACAGGGGTCACCAACTCAAATGCCCACAGTGGCCAGGTATGTTAGGGCCGTGGCTGAGGTAATCTGGGGAGAAGCGGGAGGCTGGGACAGGAATGTGGGCCCGCATTATGGGGGCAGCTGCTACTCAGCGCCAGCTGTTCATCGCCATGGGGGGAAGCGGGGCCAGAGCTGCTGGGTCTTCAGCTTTTTCAAGAGGACGCATAACTCCGGACTGTTATTTGAACTGCCCTGAATTTGGTAAGACTCTGCAGGCCAAACAAAACACATCTGTGGGCTGCATGGGGCCCTAGGGATTACCCATTTGCGACCTCTGGTTTACAGGTGCCGCCCAGCTAGACCAGCAGCTCTCTGAGAACAGGGAATGGTTCTGCTCTGCGCACCAGGCACCCACACACCTGGCCCCACCTGGCACGAAGAAAGTGCCCCATAAATGAGATCGTGGACTGTAGCTATTCCCGGCCCCGGGCAGGGAAGCCCGATACACGCATCTATAACCATGTCCCCGTCCACAGCAGTGTGCTAGTTAGGGGCTATGTGACCAGCTCCTTCAAGGGCTCAGGACTGTCCTCTGGTGACCCTGGGCAGCTGGGGAAGGCCCACACCTGTGACGGTGACAGTGAAGGAAGCTGACTCATCATCGATTTCACACAAGTACTCGCCGGAGTCCTCGAGCTGTATGGCAGGCAGCACAAGGCGGCGGACGGTGTCTTCCTTCTGCAGGAGCAGTGCTGGACTCTCCACCACTTCTTCCCCGTCTTTGGTCCAGCGCACCTCAGCCCAGGGCCGGCACAGCTCGCAGGTCAGCACCACACGCTCCAGGCGCATGGCGGCCACGTACACCTTGCTGCTGGGGTACACAATCCACGAGGTGACGTCTGGAGGACAGGGACCGCATGGCCGGGCATCAGGGGCTAGGGCGATGAGCCCTGCTGCCCTGCCTGGTCCCCACTGCTGGAAAGTGCGCCGCACGTGGAACAGCTGGGCCCTCCCTCAGACAGTGTCTCGTGTCTCAGCCGCTCAGAGCCGCAGACAAAACCACTCCCCAAAGCACATCAAGGGCACGGCCACATCCCCGGCCACAGAACATTCCCCATTCTCTGGTTTGGGACGGGTGGTATGGAGGGTGGGACTGGGGAAGAGGAGGGTTGGGTGCCCAGATGGAACTGGGGTTCCCCAAAGGCCTCAGATTTTCTGACCCCTCTAGCGACTGCCTGCCCTAACCCTTGCCCTATGGTACCACTGCTTTAGCAGGGGTCTTCAGGAAAATGGAGAAGGCGGGGCTTCCCAGTGACTCATGTAGCTGTGCCCAGCACGTTTCTGACAATGCATTTCCTACAATGACCGAACCTCAGGGTACAGGCCGTGGGTAGACGTGTGAGCAGCAGCAAGAGGGAGGCCAGGGCAGGGAGCACCTCCCCGGTCCCACGGACCCCCACCTGTGATGGTAACGGTGAAGTAGGCGCGCTCATCTCCGGCGACGCACTGAAACTCGCCCCCGTCGGAGGGCTGGGCGGCAGGCAGTACCAGGCGGCGATGGGGTCCTTCGCTCTCCAGCACCATGATGCTACTCTCCTCCACCTCTTGCCCGTCCTTGTACCACCGCACAGGGGCAGCCTCTCGGTCCACCTCGCAGGTCAGCGTGACGCACTCGGAGGTTATGGCGTGCACTAACACATGCTCGCGGGGGGCCAGCATGTGCACAGGGGGATCTGGGAGAGGGCAGAGTCAGGGTCACACAGGTACCCCCCAACATGAAAGATGGGAGTCCGTACTGGAGAACACCGGGAAGGTCGAGGCCATGCTGTGCTGGGGACTCTGGGGTAATGATATGCAGCATGACAGATCACGTGACAGAAGAATGCTTTGAGTGTCCACAGAGGATCGGAGGTCAGTCACTGGGTGGGGATGTGGAAGGAGGGAGGCACAGAGAACCTGTCTGGGCTGAGAGGTCAGTCTCACAGGCTATGGCAGGGTCAGGAGGTGGGAATGACCCTACGGCACCACAGTGGGACAGCTGCTTCCTACGGGCAGTGAGTTCCCTGTCACTGGGTGCATCCAGGCAAGGGCTAGAGGACCTCCTGGCAATGGAGGTGGAACAGGATTTCCATTTAGAGTGAGGTGAGCTGGTTGAGTGATTCTGCAGGCTCTGCCCTGTGTGTTCTGGCTCTGGCAGTTGGGGGCCTGGGCATACGTCGCACTTCTAACAGGTCCCCAGAGCAGTTGAGGCAGCCAGGACATGGACTAGCATCTGAGAACCACTGGACCACTGCTGTTGACCCTGCCGCCCATGACAGTGGGGCAGGCAGTCCTGCAATGTGAACCCAGCTCGGGTCTTTGCTAGCTGTGTGATAATGGGCACATTGCACACCCTGTCTGAGCCTCAGTTTCTTCATCTGCAAACTGGTTATCTATTGCCTTTCATCTAGTGGTGAAGATTAAACTGAAGCATGAACTGGAAAAATCGAGCACAGTAGTTGGCTAGTAGATGCCCAACACATGTTGGCTCCCACTTGGTTGCTTGTAGTTCCCCATGCCCTCACCCAGCGGAGGGTACACAGTAGGCCAGTGCTGGCTGATGGGATGACTAAGAAGCAAGTGCAGAGTGATCTGAAACGCATCCCCCGGCCCACCAGGACCTCCCTGGAAGGGGCCCCACCACCCAGGCAGCTGGAGGAACCCAGGCCACCATGGCTCCTGACCTTGGATGGTGACACTGAAGAACGCTGAGCCCCCCTCTGTTCTGCACTCAAACTCGCCACTGTCCTGGACTTCAGCAGCAGGCAGGACCAGACTGTGTTTGTGTCCATCCATCTTCACCACCAGTGACTCGCTCTCCTCCACCTGCTGCCCATCCTTATACCAGCTGGCCGGGAAGTCCATCCGGGAGAGCTCACATGTCAGCACCACCTGCTCCAAGGTCGTGAAGGTCAACGACACCTTGCCCTGGGGGCTCAGGATGTGCACCGGGCTCTCTGTAAGGAGAAACTCACTGGCATGCAAGCTCCTGTGCTCCCCCGGCGCATGTGCTCACTCTGGGGGTGTGGGACCAACAGGCCAGACAACTGCTGTTCGCATGTTTGGAGTTTTAAAAAACAGTTTGGGCTTCCACACCAATTCTTAGGAGTAGTGGTTTCAGTGTGCACAAGGGTTCCTGGGGAGCCTGCTCAAGTGCAGATTCTTAGTCGCCCTGTCCCCAGTCACACAAGGGCCGGGGAATCTGCGTGATGAGCCTGCCCTCCAGGTGACCCTGATGGTGATGATCCCGGGTTGCGTTTTGGAAATGCTGCTCTGGCTGCCAGTTAATCCTTACTTTGCCCTCTTCCCGGGACGCTGGCAGCTGACCACCTCAGCGCCCTATGTGTGGGTGCTAAGGAATTCCCGATTGGCCTTATAACCTCCGGCAACAGTGAGACGGCAAATGCCAGAGTGCTCCCTGAACTTTCAGGCCCCCACCAGCTGTGTTCCTAGGGCACCTTGGTCCCTCTCCTTCCCTGTCTCCACAGGCAGCAGAGTGTGGCTCTGGAGCCAGACTGCCTGGGTTCACAGTCCAGCTCCCCCACTCATTAGCTTTGTGACTTTCTTTGGTCCAGTCACTCAAACTCTCTGTGCCTCAGTTTCCCCATCTGCAGAATGGGTTGACAAAAGAACCCACCTCCTAGGGCTGTTGAAAGCATTGTGTTAATACATTAAAGTGACTAGGACTGTGCCTGGCACACAGGAAGTAGCTATGTCAGTGTTAGTGATCATGGGTTAGGGCAGGAAGCTAGGGGCCTAGGGGCCAGGGCCTGTGTCTCTGAGATAACAAACACGACAGAATTCTGTAAACCACAAAGCACCCCAGAGAATCTGGATAGGATGCTGATGAATCAGCAAGGGGTCCCCTGTACATTGCATGAGGTTTGAAGCCTGCCTGCTGGACCAGAGTCCTCCATCTGAGCCCACCATGGGCGATCCTCACACTGCCGGCCCAGGTGTGAGAAGTGAGAATAGCATCTGCTTCACTGTGCAAACAGGACTTGTGTCTTAGCCCTATTTGCCTCCCCTGGCGCCCACCAGCACCAACCTTGGATGGTGAGGGCAGCCGAGTCCTGCACGCCCGGGCAGCTGAAGCCAACGAGGGCCCCACTGTCCTGGCATGTGACGGCGTGCAGGACTAGTCGGTGCTGCAGGCCATTGTGCTCCACTTGGTACCGCAGAGCCCCGGGCTCCACCTGGCCCTCCGGCTCAGTGCTCTGGAGTTCTACCCCGTTAAGGAACCAGGTGCCCTGGATGACGGTGGAGAGAATAAGGGAGAAGACAGCATCTTCCCCGTCGAATACCTGCATGTCCCTCAGACCTGCCACCACGCGAGCTGTGGGCACTGAGAAGGGGAGACAGTGCAGCCATCAGAACTAGAGGGGTGACAGAGGGCAGACGTTTACAGGTGAAGGACATTTAAGAAGGCGGGGACCAAGAGCTGCAGAAGGAAGGAAAGGGTATGACTGGGGGCGGCACTGCTGGCAGGCCAGGTCTGGCAGGGCCCACTCACCGAGGCGAGCAGATCCGTGGAACACAATGTGGGGACTGCGTCCATGCTCGCTGACGGTGCAGATGCGGAACCAGTAGTCACCCTCGGAGGGCACACAGTCTCCCGACACCTCCACAGCTCCAGCTTTCTCAATGCTGAAGCACTGGACCCAGTCTTCCGAGCCCACCTTTTGCCGCTCCAGCCGGTAGACAAACGGGGTCTCGGGAACCGGCTCAGGAGGCTTCCAGGTCAGCAAGACCATGTTCTTGCGGCTCTTGAACATCTGCGCCAACACCGGGGGTCCCGGGGGGTTGTGCTTGATGCCTGAGACAAAGGCCAGGTTTGTACTGGAGCCCTGTTCCAGCTGCCCACCACCCTCCCACCTTAGGTCCACTTTGCCAACCCAGACACTGGCATCTGGTCACCCTCCTGCTCTGGCCCGCCTGTCCAGCCCTTGAGGAGCCTGACCAAGGGCTTTCGCCCCCTCACATTTGACTCTGAGGAGGGTGGTGGTACGGGAGTTGCCCAGGCTAAAGGTAACTTCGCCAGCATCTTCTCTAGTGACCCCCGGAAGGACTAGGGCATGCATGTGGCCAGAGCTGCTCTGGCAGGTGGTTGGTAGGTCCTCCCCATCACGGCTCCAGTGCCCCTCGACCCCAGCCTCTCGCGTCTCCACCAGCAGCACAGCATTCTCGCCCTCTAGAACGTCAAGCTTCCGGGGCAGCCGCTTCAGGATAGGCCCTGAGATGAGGACAGAGCCCATTAGCCCAGGGTCAGGTCACCTGTCCGTCTCAGCATCGGCCTCCTCCCGCTGGCCAGCTGACCTTTGACTGTCACGTTGGCCACAGTGCGCACCCGGCCCCGCATCTCGCACAGGTAGACACCGTCGTCATCTGCCTTCAGCCTGTGAATGATGAGGCGCCTGATGGTGCCCTCCTCGATCTGTTCATATTTGCGACAGGGCAGCAGCCGCTGGTCCTCGCGGAACCAGGCCGTGGGAATGCGGGAGTTGGGTACTTTGCACTCCAGCACGGCAATCCCATGCTCCCGGCCCTCCACATCCTCCAGGGGCCTGGAGAAGCGGAGGCGGGGCTCTGTGGAAAGGAGAGAGATCAGAGAAGGCTCTGGAGAGGGCCAGACTGGGAGAGGGACTCCTCCCGGCATCATCAACAGCCAAACCCCGCATTAGCCATGCCGTTTGCTTTTCTCCTGGACCCGGCAGGCATTGTGGACTCACAGGAAAAGCTCCAGAAGGGAAGTCAGATGGCCTAAATTCTCATCTAGCCCTATCACCTTGAACAAGGCCATTTTAGTAATCCTGGGCCTCAGTTTTCTTACCTGTAAAGTGGAGAAGGAGACCGAAGTGGGGACTGTGGGCTTGGACCACATCAGTGATTTTCAAACTGTCGCTTGGAGCCCCTCAGGGGCATGACACAAATTCTGCTAGGGTCTGAGTTGAATTTTCTTTTTAAAGTACTTTAAGCATTTTCAAAACTGCATCTTGCAGAAAGAAAGCACGATGCTGGAAACCAGCGGTGGGTTCACCTGGGTGAGGATGCTGGAGAAGTGCTTATGTCCTGTAGCTCTGGGAAGCTCTGCCTTCCTGCTGGGCATTTTGGACTAACAGAGTTAGCCCCCCTGGCTAGCACGTAGTGTAGCGGCATGCCCACAAGGCGCTGCATGCCTGAGCGCATGTAGGCCAGGCTCAGGAGATTTGCCAGTTTTTTTCCTTCTGGGGGAAAAAGTTGGGCAATAACTAGTAAAGGTAAAACCCTGCAAGTTGTGATGAATTCCTATCAGGGAGAGCTTTAACTTCCAGCGTGAGTTTGGGGTGTTCCCCTGTTTTCTGTTTTATGAGCATTTACTAGACGTTGCTGGTGACTCAACTTTGCAATACGAATTTCTTCCCCTTCACCTTCCTCTTCTTGCAAACCCAGGGAGAGCAGTCTGATGAAAGAATGATCAAAAATCGCAGGGCAGTTTGTTTTCCAAGTTTACCTTTGGTGTGAGTTAGGAGTTTCCCAATGGGCGGCCTGCAGCCAGGCCTTTGCCACAGGGCTCACGGAGCAGACCTCGTAATGAATGCACCCTCCACTTAAAATGTGTGTGTGTTCAATAAAAGAGCCACTTGTTCTCACTGATTGGCTTTCTAAGCTCACGTTATAAATCTGGACCGAAAAATTTACAGCCATAGCCCCCGCGGGGTAGCTCAGTTGGTTGGAGTAGAGCCTGAGTGCCTGCCCCAAGGCTGGCGCTTCCATCCCCGGTCAGGCACAGGCAAGAATCAACCAATGAATGCGTAAGTGGAACAACAAATCCATGCTTCTCTCTCTCTCTCCAATCAAGAAATAAAAAAAATAAAATAAACAATTTCCAGCCGTAAAATGATCCTTTTGTCTCTAATATATGTTGGGGCCCTAAATGGGATTTCCACAGTGGGGGGCGGGGAAGGAGTAAAATAACAGGTTGAAAAACCAGTGGACTCAAAGGGTTCTAGACCCCTCTCAGTTTGCAAATGAAAGGGAGGTGTTTCCACTCTCTGCTTCAGAATCACCTGAGTTTGCTAGTAAGTTCCTGGGTACCATGGAGACCTACTAAATCCGAATTCCTGTGGGGTGGGAGGCTGGCAGGAAGCACGATTCCAATACTCCGTCCCCCCTGCCCCCACCGTCTTCAGCGCAGCGCAGGGCAAGACGGGGTGGCGGGAATCAGGAGGGCCTGGGAGGGGCGCCGCCATACCTTTGACGTGCAGCTGCACGGCGCTGAGCGTCTGGCCTGCCGAGTTGCGCGCGGCGCACACGTAGAGCCCGCGGTCCCTGGCCTGGCAGTAGAGCACTTTGAGCACGAAGCCGCCGTCGCGGTCGCGGTACATGAGGCGGCGACGGTCGGGGAGCAGCGGGCGGCCCTCCCAGTGCCATTCGATCTCAGGCTCGGGCTTGCCCATCACGTAGCAGCGGAACTTGGCGTGCTTGCCCTCGTTCACCCAGAAGGTCTTGGGCGCGCACTTGAGTGGCTCCACCACGGGCTTGGGGGCCTCGTCGGAGTCCTCCGGCGGGCCCTCTGGGGGCTGGTGCACCTGGAGCAGCGCGCCGGCCTGCGCGTGGCCGTGCGCGTTGCGAGCGTGGCACACATAGACACCCGAATCGGGCAGCCTCGCCGCCAGGATGCGCAGCGCCAGACTCCAGCCCCCGGTCCCCTCCGCGCGGACAGGCTCCAGCACAAAGTGACTGCTGTCCCACACTTCGTCCAGGGCCATCCCGTCCTTCTCCCAGTATAGCGTGGGCGCGGGGAGGCCCCCCACCTGGCACGTCAGCACCACCTCTGTCCCCCGAAGCACCCATTGCGACCGGGGCCCCGTCAGGAACACCGGGGCGCCCTCTCCGGTCCCGGACAGCAGCAGCGAGGGCTCGGCGGGCTGGGGAACGGGCTCGGGGGCCGGCGGCTCCAGCACCGTGATCGCGGCCGCCGCGTAGGCCTCCCCGGCCGCGTTGCGGGCGCGACACACGTAGACCCCGGCGTCGGTGGGCAGCGCGCCAGTCAGCAACAGGCTGTGCTCAGCACCGTCGGTGGGGAAGCCAAAGCGCTCCGAGGCCGCCAGCTGCTGCCCGCCCTTCTCCCATACGACAATGGGTGGCGGCTCCCCCAGGACCACGCACTTGAGCTCGGCCTCGGCGCCACTTACCACCCGCACGGGCCGCGGGAAGCGCAGAAAGCACGGGGGGCTCCCCTGATCGCCCGCGCTCGCCTTCATCGCGGCGGCCGCAGTGGACCTGCAGCGCTCGAAGGAAGGGCGGGAGGTGGACGCTCGGAGGCCCGGAGCTGCGGCGGGAACCTGGGAGGCAGGGATGCGTCTGGGGGTCCGGCGTGGGGATTGTGGAGCTCTCCCCGAGCGGCCCGCTCCCTCTTGCCTCCTTACCCTCCGCCTGGACCTGCAGCTCTGAGGTGGTGGCGATTCCCAGGCCGGGAGCCCAGAGATCTGGAGGCAGTCCTTCCTGTTTGCCTTCACAGCGAGGGGCCCTGCAGCCTCCCCAGCCAGCGGCCTGGCTTCCTGCTCCAGAAAGCCTCTCTTCCCAGCCCCCTCCCACAGCCTAGGCCTCTTCCCCTCCTCCCTCCCACCTCCAGCCGCTAGGTCCCCAACCACCCGCCAGGCTTGGGCCTGAGTGGCAGAGGCGCCTGCAGCTGCCAATCCCAAAAATATTCTCTGATGACACAGCTGGAGGATAAGAGCCCAGACTGGCTCCTCGAGGCTAAGTTTAGAGCAGGCAGGACCACCTGCCCCCCCCCATGCCAGCCCCAGTTCTAGCTCCAGCCTCAGCCTGTCCTCCCATGACTGGCCAGCAGCTGCTTATTTGAAAGGGGCTCCAGAGGGTCTCAGGGGCTGGGGCATTGTCTCCCTGACAAATAACACTTTTAGGAGCTGCCAGATCCTAAAACTTCCTCCTGTCCCACCTGATGTCACTTCTGTGCTGGGCCTGGGATGTGAGTCACGTTGTGTGTGTGTGTGTGTGTGTGTGTGTGTGTGTGTGTGCGCTTGTGCGCACGTGCGGGAGGAAGGGGTTGTAGGTGTGGGTCAGGTCACTTGGGGTGAAAACCCTCACCAGCACCCTCCCCTGAATTCCTAGCGGGAGTGGGAGATAAGGCTCAGGGTCACAGACATCTGCGTCAGAGAGGAGGTCTCAATGCCACAGGCAGGGGCAACTCAGACTGCAGGGCGTGGGAAGCCCTGGGGAAGTCTAGGGTGAGAAGGGCAGAAGAAGGCGGGTGGTGGGATGGGGAGGGGACAGTGGGGAGGCCCGGGGCAGACCCTAACAAAGGGGCCCAGGGCAGGGTGTGGGCTTACCTCTGGCAGGGACAGGTGAGCTATGTTGCCCCAGCTGCCACTGCTGCTCTTCTTGCTGGTGGGTCCACAATGGGGCCATGGCTGCCATGGGCCAGAGCTGGACCGGGAACTTGTCCTGGCCAAGGTGAGGGCCCTGTTCCTGGATGCCTTGGGGCCCCCAGCAGTGACCGGTGAAGGTGGGGATCCTGGAGTCAGGCGGCTGCCCCGAAGACATGCGGTGGGGGGCATCATGCCGAGGGACTCTGAGGCTGAGGCGGAGGATGTCTCTCAGGCCATCCTTTTCCCAGTTACAGGTAATGAGGATGGGGAACAGTGACCTTGAGAAGCAGTGTGGTACACAGGATGGGATCAGAAGGCAGGCAGGTCTGAATTCGAATCCCAGACCTGCCACTCAACTGGCTTTGCAACAATGGGCCAGTTACTAAACCTCCCTGAGTCTCTGTCTCCTCATCCATAGAATGGGCAATAATGCTCACCTCTCAGGATACAGAGAGGTGGTGTATCAGAGTGCACAGCTCCTTAGGAGGCATTAGGGGGGTTTTGCTTGGAGGCCCAGGGTCTCTAGAGGCAAAGATATGTGGGTATGGACCCCTTTCTGTTGCTTTTCCTCCTATCTCTGCCTTTGCTCCACGCTCCAAACCTTGTTTCTTTCGCCCCAAGTAGCTGAGACTTGGGAAGACAGCAGGGGTGCAGGAGAGGGATTGGTTGGGAAACTTTTCTGGGATACTTAGTTCACTACCTCTTGAGTTCCCTTCTCACCTCCCCATGTTCCACTAACTCAATGCATAAGGGCCTACTCTGGGTGGACTTTCTTGTAATCTGGCCCTCCTTTCTTCTAGAGAGGACCCCATGCAGCACAGTGAGTAAAAGTATGGCTTTGGGATCAGGCAGAATCCCAGCCTGGTGACTTAGTAGCTAAAAGCCACTTTACCTTTCTAATCCTCAGTTTCTTTATCTGCAAAATGGGTCGACTGTGAGGCTTATAATGAGATAATGCATTTCCTCAACTGGTGCTGCTGGTTCACCTTGTTTCATGTAGCCTGTCAGGGTAAGAGTGCCAGCTGTGCTTTCGGAGAAAGCACTGTCTTTTATTCTTGGCTATATCCTTTCTCTTCTTCCTGCTCTTCCTCTTCCTCCTTTTTGGTGTCAACTTGCTTTTGTAAAGTGGGCTTGTTTTAAAGAATTTACCTTGCAATATTTCTGACACGTAAAAAGACGTAAAGAGTAATATGACAAATGTGTGTGCTCACCACTCATTTGCCCTTTCACACTATCAGATGAACACAAATTTAAGTCCAAGTAACAATTCCAAGGAGGGTGGGTGTAGGTAAAGGGGCAGGGACCCTTGCACATTGCTGATGGAAATAGTAATTAATTGGTAAAATCACTGGAGAGAGAAGTTGGCAATATCTTGTGTCTTTAAAATCCTTTAATGATGAAATAACAAATGGGGAGCCTCCGTCTGTTCTCCCAAGACTGAGGACAGTCCCTAAGTCTGGCAGAGCATTCAGTGGCGGACTCAGCGGGCTCCTGAATGGCAGTCCCTTCCCTCCTGTGGAGGAGGAGGGGTCCCAGGCTCATCAGGCCGGCTGCCCACTTCCTACCCTCTGTCCCCTGCAGGTTCCAGCTGTGAGAGCCAGCCAGCTGCAGGAGAGCGTCTGGAGGCTGAGGAGGGCCACTTCACGTATCTGTTCCGGCCGTCCCAGCACACGCGCAGCCGCCAGGTGACTTCGGCCCAGTTGTGGTTCCACACGGGACTGGATAGGCAGGGCACAGCAGCCTCTAATAGTTCTGGGCCTCTGCTAGGCCTGCTGGCCGTGTCGTCTGGGGGTCCCATGACTGTGCCCATGTCACTGGGCGAGGCACCCCCTCGCTGGGCTGTGCTGCACCTGGCCGCCTCCGCACTCCCCCTGCTGACCCATCCCATCCTGCTGCTTCTGCTGCGCTGTCCTCTCTGTTCCTGCTCAGCCCGGCCTGAGACCACACCCTTCTTGGTGGCTCACACACGGGCCAAGCCACTGAGTGGAGGGGAAAGAGCCCGACGTTCGACTCCTCCGCTGCCCTGGCCTTGGTCGCCCGCGGCCCTGCGCCTGCTGCAGAGGCCGCCAGAGGACCCCGCTGCGCATGCGCACTGCCACAAAGCAGCCCTCAACATCTCCTTCCAGGAGCTGGGCTGGGACCGGTGGATCGTACACCCTCCCAGTTTCATCTTCCACTACTGTCACGGTGGCTGTGGGCTGCCCGCCCAGCCAGACCTGTCTCCGCCGGTCCCTGGACCTTCCCAGACCCCTGTTCAGCCCCTTCCTCTGGTGCCAGGGGCCCAGCCCTGCTGTGCTGCTCTCCCGGGGACCATGAGGTCCCTGCATGTCCGCACCACCTCTGATGGGGGCTACTCTTTCAAGTATGAGACGGTGCCCAACCTGCTCACACAGCACTGTGTTTGTGTCTGAGGGTGTCCTGCGGGTGGTGAAGCCCCTGCCATCACCTCGGGGTGGGGGGGAGGGCAGAATTTGGAAAATAGATGTTTTCCATTTCCCTCCTCCCTCCACTTCTCTGCCTGAGGGCTCCCTCCCCATCCTATCCTACCCCATGGGTAACATGACAATAAACAACCCCGTGCATATGACTTGGCATTGCATTCTCGGGCTTCTATGATATGGTCGCGGTCCTGGGGGAGGTCTGAGCCCTCACAGAATGGGATTGTGAGATCTCAGGTTACTTAGCCTCCCCTGACCTTGGAGATCTGGGCTTCAGGACCTGGATTTGGATGCATGTCTGGTGGGAAGCTACCACATTTGGGGATGACAAAAAGGTGGCTGAAGCTCCTGACAGCCACTCTGGAGACAGAACTGGCCCTCGTGTCAGCTGGACCTGATACATCAATCAGGTTGTCTGCCCCGCCACACCTAAAAGGAGCTGAAGCTCACAGAGTGCCTGCATCTAAGGGAGCCAGAAGCCCCTCCCCTGCCATTCTCTGCGGGAGCTGATGGACACCTAGCTGAAGGTCAGGTGATTCATAGAATGGTCAGAGATCATGGCTTGGGGCCCCACTAAGGCAGATAGATGTTCAGAGCTGGTAAGATCTTGGATTTCTCAGGAACTTGGGTGGGACGTAAGGCAGTGTCCAAAAGTTGACAAGGATGGAGAGGAAGCAGAAGAACGAAGACCTGAGGATTTTAATTTGCTGAGGGCCCTAGAACTCCCTTGAATCTGTCACTGGCTCATGACGTAGCCCTTCATGAAGTCTGGTTGTGCTGGGACCCGGGTTCTTGAAATATTCAGCTCCCTGGTGCACCCTGTGTATCTTTACATTACCCAACTCAGTCCTTAACATTGGAAGCAAGGAAAGACAGAGCCTACTGCTGGAAAAATGTGTGCCTTTGTGTGAACCTTTGTACACACTTTGTGTACATGCTGAGTCCAGAGCATGGTGCAAAGACCCCCTTTCTCTTCCTATTGGGTTCATTCTGCTGGCTGTAATTGGCCATTGGGAACCCTCTCCACCCCTTCCTCACTGCTTTTTTCACTCTCCTTCTCTGGGTCTTGCTATCCTCCTGCCCTGCCCCAGCTCTGGCTCTCAACCAGCTGGTTCCACCCAGTCTCCCTTTAATGCAGGTGTGTGTGGAGGGGAGGGTCGGGGATGCTCAGGTCCCTCACACTGAAATTCCAGAGCACTAACACTCACTGCACAACTGCAGAGTGTATTTCTGCTAACAGAATAACTCATCAGGTACCCCTCCTCCTAACCCAGCTGGACCAGGTGAGCCGGTGAGCACTGCCCAGGAAGGGGGTGTGGAGGGGAGAGAATCTCACCCAGCACCACACCTCTCCTACCTAAGCTGAGCTGAGCTGAATGAGAAATTGTTCCTCGAGGCAAAGGAACCCACCAGAGCAGCCCTCGGCTGTGCTCCTGCCATGGCCTCAGGAGGCACTGAATCCAAGAGAAGTCTGCTGCTGCTCTCCGGAGGAGATCTGCCTGTCATAGTTCTGAGCGCCTCCCAGCACCCACACCCAGTGTAGCAGCAGGACCGTGCTTGGGGCTGCTGGGGTTGCTACTCAGGCAGTGGTCCTCGGGGACACTGGCTGGACTCGGCGAGTGCGGGGGATGGGAGATTTGCCTCAAGCCTGCCTGATCATCACTCTCTACCTCTGGCTCCCCTCGCCAGACCCTCCCTGCCTGAGTGGGGCCTTCCCTGGGATCTTCAGACCTCCTAGCGGGCTCAGGATTCTCCTTCTTCTTGCTGGGACCACCTACGACCCTGCGTTGTGCAGACTTTCCCTGTCCCAGGAACGTGAATGGGGTCCGAGGGCTGAGGACACTACTGAGGGGCACAGGGTTCTGCACCAGGTCGCTTAGGAGGTTGGTGTTGCTGGTGAAAAGTTTTCACGTGTCAGAGACAGAGCGAGGAAAGTGAGTACAACGTAGTATCTTTCTACAAAGCCAGAGGTATTCATTTTAAAGGGCTATCCCTTATTCTCAAGGTATCATTGCTCTGTGAGTGTGTGTGAAAGCGCTGTTTCTTTTATGGTCTTAAGGTGATGGTAGATGGTGGTGGTTTTTTGTTTGTTTGTTTGCTTGCTTTAAAGTTTTTTTTAAATAACAAAAATAAAACTTGGAAGTTCTTATTTGAACCCTAAGGTTTTTCTTTGTAATTTTGCTGATGGAATTTCCAAATCTGTGAAATCTGTGAAGTCCTAAAGTCTGGGAGTCACTGATCCAGGTCACCCCTTCCAGGGCCTTAAGGCCTTAGATTCTGCTAGCTGAGCAGATCCGGGGGATACAGCTGCCCCTCCCTAAGAGAGGCAGAAGTGACTGAAGAAGTCTTTTGTCCTCATTCCTTTTTGTCCAAGGCCAGGGACAAGGAGAAGCACCCTTCTGTGGTCCTCCCTGTCCCCAGAGCTAACCTTAGGGACACTATGCATACTCTTCACTCGGAGTTAGTTTGAATAGAAAACCCAACTGAAGCAAGTATAGATTAAAAGAAAAAAATCACTGGTGGGGGTGGGGAGCAGAACTGGGAAGAGCATCAGGGGGAAACTGGGACAACTGTAATAGAACAAGAATTTAAAAAATCTAAAAAAGCCTTGTCTGTGGTAGCTCAGTGCATTGAGCCAGATTCCCCAGTTTGATTCCTAGTCAGGGCACATGCCTGGGTTGCAGGCCAGGTCCCCAGTTGGGGGCACGTGAAGGAGGGGCAACCACACATTGATGTTTCTCTCCCTCTCTTTCTCCTTCCCTTCTCCTCTCTCTAAAAAATAAATAAATAAAACCTTTTAAAAAAATCTAAAAAAAAAAAAATCACGGGCTTATATCAAGTCCAGGAGCACAACTGGCTAAGCTAAGGCTGATTCTGGGTTTCAAAGATGCTGCAGGAATCAAGCTGTAGGGTCAACATCCCCGGGATCAGCTCCATCCGTCCCAGGTCCGGGCTCCCTTCATCACACTGCTTGGTCTAGCAGGAGGGAGTTGCATACAGAAGACCCAGAAAGAGTCTTGGTGGTCTGATTGTCCTGATTAGGGTCATATGCTTCTCCAGGAAGGGTGCCTGAGGGAACAGAATGAGTTAAATACTTAGATTATGTGTCCTAGCCCTGCAGCCCAGAGCCTAAAGCGCAAGGGCTAAGGGTAAAAAAAGGTGATACCCTAAAGCAGGGTACAGTTACCCCACAAAGGTGGGGTAGAGGCTAGAGAAAAGTGTTGTTTCTTTCTCCTAATTGTCTCTCAAGTCATGCCCTTTCTCTCTCCCTACATAGACACTACTCTGCCCTCTAGGCAGCAATTCTTTATTTTATTTTATTTTATTTTATTTTATTTTATTTTTATTTTTAGAGAAAGGGCCAGGGAGGGAGAAAGAGAGGGAGAGAGAAACATTGATCAATTGTCTTACCAGAACCAAACCACAATCCAGGTATGTGCCCTAACCAGGAATCGAACCAATGACCTTTCGCTTTGCAGGATGATGCCCAACCAACTCGGCCACACCGGTCGGTGCTGGGGAGCAATTCTTGCCCGGGCAATTCAGCAGCCTCCTTAACCAGTCTCTAAGCAGTCATTCCCTACCCCTCCAGGGCATGTTCACCTGGCTACCATGAAGCAGTCACAAAAGCTCCGGAGAGGGTCTCTTTCGAAATCTTCTCCCAGCAGTAATGCCACTTTAAAGACTTTCTATTATTTTAAGTCGCTGAATTTCAGAAGCATGCATGCAATGACAGCCACCCTTCTCTCAACAGACTCTAGGAATTAAGTATTCATGGGGTTATTGAAAAGTCTCAATTATCTATCATCTAAACTAAACCCGATACTTGGGGCGGTGAACACACAAAACTGTCCAGGTGATGCGTTGTGGAATCGAGCACCTGAGAGCTGTGTAATTTTGTTAACCAGGGTCATCTCAATAGAATCAAGAAAAAGGAAAAAATAAATGGAAACTGTTGTTCTACAGTTTCAGCAAAATCTGAATGAACACCTTGCCGCTGATTTCTCCATAGATGTATTCAAACCACCTAGGAAAGGAACGACCCAATCTGTACTGCTCCCTGTAAATGACTTAGACCTGTCATCGTGAATGTCTTGAGGCTTTGTTCACAGGGACAGTCCCATATTCCTTTGCCTCTTTGAAATGTTTATTCACAATTTTCCCCGTAGAAAGTCAAATTATATGCAGTCCACTGTGTTCACGTTCCCTTGAATAGCACCTTGCAGTGGAGTGACGTGGTGGTCAGCCCCTCAACCGAGTGGACATATCCCCGATAGTGGGAAAACCTTAGGGGTGCTTGGTGTTCACGCAGTTTTAAAGACTAACTTTAGGTCTATCAGATTTGGAGGATTTTCATTTCACTTCATCCTCCTATAATTCTGCCAAGGCCAATTTATTTCTTGATATGTCACCACTTTGGTTGTTTTAAGGTTTCTTTGCGAGATCTTCACTTTCTTATTAAATTCTGCAAATCCAGTGCTTTTGGGAGCCATAGCCCTGAAGGCCTTGCCTCCTCTGTGGGCTGGCACTGCCCTTGCCACCTTCTGCCAGCTCCCTGGACTCTAACCCTTTTAATGCTTCTTCTTTCTTCCTTTTCTTTGGGGGGAGGCGTGGGGGGGACATTCTGTCCTACTCTGTAGTTTGAACATGTTTTCTCCCTTTGCTTACCATCATTTTTGTCTCTCACGTCTTCCTCTTAGATTAATTTTTCTTAGTGCTGACCTATCCTCTTTTATTATTTATCTCAGAATAAGTCTGTAGGTGATAGACTTTCTGAGCCCTTCTTCCAACTGAAAGTCTTGAATGGTAGCAGGGCTGTTTATATAGTTCTAGATTCAAAGATGCTTTTCTTCTGAATTTTGAGCATCTCTTCCTTTTCTTCTTGCTTCCTGTTTTCCAGTGAGGGACTCAAGGTCAACATGATTCTCATACCTTTGTAGTTCATCTGTTTTTTTTCCTCATTGGAAGTTTCCAAGATTTCTCCCTTACTGTGACATCTGAAATTGCATTACAGTAGATCTGCATGTTAGTTTTAAAACTAACCTTTGATGTCAAAGAGATCTGTGTCATTTGGTGGACCCTTTGGAACTGAATATACATAGTTTTCTTCAATTCTGGGACATTTTCTTCTTTTATTTATTTGAATATAACTTCCTCTCATATTCTTTCTAATTTCTACCCCGAACTTTTATTAGATGATATTGAAAGTCTTAGATCGGTCCTCTGTATATTTTAGCTTTTCCTTTTAATAAATACTTTTTATATTCTGTCTTGTATGATGTGATAGAAAAACATTATTTGCTCAGTCCTTCGGGTCACATGCTACCCATTAGTGCATTCATTTTTATAATTCTTTTGAAGGGATTTTTGTTGTTTCATAATCATCCTTAGTTTTTTAGTTGATTTAAAGAAATGCATGTGATATCCTTTTGCATCTAAGAATGTTACAATTATTCTAACACCCTGTTCTTGTTTTATAAGTTATTTCATAGGATGAAAGTTTTAGTTGGATTTGATATCTCTTTCAAGATGTTGACTTTCTTAAAATGTTTGATAATTATTGGTTGGAAGCCCACCTTTATCTGAGATTCCCTGTTAGACTATTTGCCCTCTCTGACTGTGTACTGTTTAGCGAAAGGGGTGTAAGATAGCGTGGCCTAGAAAAATATTCTTTTCCTCCCACTTTCTAAGTTCTCCTGGCTTGGTTAATAGCCAAATTAGCAGAGACAGAGTAACAGGAGAAAATGAAAGTTTAATGCAAGAACCTAGGGAAGTTACCCAGACACAACAAATCCATGAAAATTCCCACGACAAAGAACATGGGGTATACAAGACATTTGAACAAAGGAAAAAGGGGAGGGGATTGGGGTATTAAATTTCAGAAGTGAGAATGGGTGATTTACAGGTAGTTGAGTAAGAGGGAACGCACAGGGGAAGAAAATCCTTGATAGGTGACTCAGAAACAACTGGACACAGCGGGTGTCTAGCTAACAGGCACCTGCCTGAAGCCCTTCTGTTTACCATACTGAATTCAGATTGGGCTGAGGGGAACATCCTAAAATCTCCTTCCTGAAGTAGATCTCTCTGCCTGAATCTCTTGGGCAGGAAAGTGGGGGAGGATCAAAGATTATGAGTCCTTGTGTCTTAAAAAACAAGCTTAAAATCAATAATATCAGGGTGTATATCAAAATTTAGTGTCAGTAGCTGTCTGGCGGTGGGTATTTTTGCAGCTTGTCTTCTGCAAGTTGGTGCTTTCCTTTCCTCCTAGGTATTAAAAAAGAAGGGAGCAAAACTGGCTAAGCTTAATGAGGTCAAAAGCTACAGCTTCATGCACTCCAGGGGAGAGTTGAATCCCTGACAAGAGGATTAACACCCTTCCATTGTCCCCTGTTTAGGGAACCAGCTTTCCAATCTTCCCAGGGTACAACCAGTCCATTTACCCGAACCACTGGGGGGAGGAATAGACAATAAAGGGGAAATTCCTCTTCTGGGCACACGCGCATTAGAAGCCACAATGGCACAGAGGGAGGTCCTTCTACTTTTCAGCATGCGCAGTAGGAGCTTAGATGGTGACCATACAGGGAAAAGGATCGGGTTGGATAAGGGACAGAGAATCCCCCAAAAATCTAGGAAATGCGTTGTTTTGGGGGAGGGCCCAGCACAAGCCCACAAAGGATTGGAAGATTGGTCACTTTGAAAGCCTGAGGTTTATAATCAAAGCTTAACAGAGGCCTCTCTTGGTTAACACACATGTGTTCACATGCTCGTTTGTGCATTCTCTGTAGCAGCCATGTGGGCCTAGAAGCTGTGGGGGTGCAAGTGCGTGCTCCAAGCATAAACCTGGGTGCAGTAATGCAGCACTGGCTGGAGCGCAGCTGGGAACAGAGACTAGGCTAGCCAGATGGGGGCAGAAACTGAACTGGACTGACCTTTGGCATGGACTGAACTAATGGTACAGAATTTCTGGACCCTGGCCTTTCTACGAGGCTTGATGAAGACAAAGCTGGACTTCTTCCACAGCAGGAGAGAGCTGAACCACCTGATGGTGTATGAGACACAGACTCTGGGAATCTGGGGACAGTCTTTTTTTTTTTTGCCCCAGCTTCAGTAAATCTTGCCACTACACCTCATCCTCCTATGTGTGGTCCCCAAAATGCTTTTCTCATGACACTGCAAGAACCCCATTTCCACTGGCAACACTTGGACTAGAATCATCTTTCACAGCACGGTCTTCACCATCACATGCATTATGTCTGGGTAGGCAGAATAATGGCGCCCTTCCCCAAAGACGTCTACATCCTAATCCCCAGAACCTGTGAAAATGTCATGTTACATCACAAGGGAGAACTAAGATTGCAGATGGAATTAAGGTTGCTGACCTGGTGCCTTAAAATGGGGAGATTATCACAGATTATCTGGGTGGGCCCCATGTAATCACAAGGGTCCTTAAATGTGGAAGAGGGAGGTAGAAAAGCTACTGTCAGCTGACCGTGGTTGATGCTAATTCAACTCCAACAGGAACCCCCAATTTAGGGTGTGGTAAAAAAGGAAGCTTTATTTAGTGCAAAATAGCTCAACTGTAATACAGCACAGCTACAAAAACAGCATGACTGTGGAACAGCTCAGTTGTGGTACCGCACTGCTGTGAAAACAGCATGGCTGTGGGGCAGCCCTGAGGCCAGGCCCCTCTGCAGCTAGACAGCTGTGCTCTGCTACATGCAGGTCAACTCTGGCCATTCACCTCGGCCAGGTAAACATTGTCTTTCGGTGGAAAGGAAAAGTGTGTTCTCACAGTCAGAACGAAGCTGGCCTATACAGACATAAGTCCCCACACCAGTCCCTGATTGGTCTGTCCTCATGCAAATAAAGGCTCCAAATCATCTCAGCTTGAGTGGTCCAAAAAGCACTGTTCTGATTGGTCAGAATAGGGCTGCTCTGATTGGTCAGAGCAGTGTAGTTCAGATTGGGTGGGGAAAGCCTCAATTCTATTGGTTGAAATAAAATTCCAGGAACTCCTTCATAAGGGCTGGCTCAGGTGGGCAGTTCAGTGTGGGCTTCTTCCTTAAGTGCACTTGGTGTGAGAGGCCCCTGTAGACAAATGACTGCTAGGCCTTGTTTTTAAAATTTGAGCCCAATTAGCCACCAGGAGCCCTGCTCAGTAGGTGTCTTTTCCAGGGTTCACAGAAGCAATTGGCCATTGTTGGCTGTGAAGATGGAAAGGTGCCACAAGTCAGGGAAGTGGCAGACTCTCAGCTGGGAAACACAGGAAGAACCGATTCTCCCCTGGAGCCGCCAGAAAGGAACATGGCCTTGTTGGCACCTTAATTTTAGCCCAGTAAGATGCATTTTGGATTCCTGGCCTTGAGAACTATGAGATAATAAATGTGTGTGTGTGTGTGTGTGTGTGTGTGTGTGTGTGTGTAAGTGGCTAAGTTTGATGCAAATTCTTGCAGCAGCAAGAAAAAACAAATACCATGTTGAAATGTGATGGCCGTGTCTGTTTCTTCTATCACACTGCCAGCTTCTGGACAACAGGAGCTGTTGGGAGGTCTAGGTCTTGTGCTTAGAAGGGTCCAGCTGCACATTTAGGTGGAGTGTTATTCTTGGGAAATAAAAGTCAGAGTGTTTGTATGTTAAGAGTGTGCTATTATAGCAATTCCCTGAGAAACACAATTTCATTCATGGTAATATGAAATTAGGCAGCAGCAGGCCATATACACTACATTACTTTCTAAGGACACATTTTTTAAAAAAGATATTTATTTATTTTCAAGAGAAGGGAAGGGAGGAAGAGAGGGAGAGAAACACTGATGTGTGAAACATCAATCGGTTGCCTCTCCCATACACCCAGCTGGAGACGTGGCCTACAACCCAGGCGTGTCCCCTAACACGGAACTGAACCAGTGACCTTTTAGTTCACAGGCTGACACTCAGTCCACTGAGTCGCACCAACTAGAGCAAGGACAAATTTTTAAAAAACTTTATTGATTTTTAGAGAGAGAGAAAGGAAGGGAAGGAGTGAGAGAGAAACATCATTTTGTTGTTCCACTTATTTATATATTCCTTGGTTGCTTTTTCTATGTGCCCCAACGCAGCATCAAAACCCGCAAAGATGGCATATCAGGACGATGCTCTAAGCAACTGAGCTACCTGGCCAGGGCAACATTGCATGACTTTTAAATAAAGATCATTCTTTAAGAAGTGAATTTGAACCTCAAACTTTAAGGAACGCTTAGATTTAATTTTAAAACAATGATTACCTCTTTAATCTGCCTGGAATTTAATGTGCGTGGTATGAGAGATAGAACTTGGTTTTTTCAGATGGAAAACTAGTCCCAAAACTACTGAAGAACTCAATATTTATGCCATTAAAATAAATTTTGTTTTGTGTAGTAAAAAATCCCAGGGAATCATGGTTGCTTCTGTATTTCTATCAATATTTGTCTGTCTTTGTGTCCGTATCACGCTGCTTTGGTTACTGTGGCTTAATAGGACATTTTGCTGCCTGGTAGGGCAAGGCCCCCCTTAGAGCTTCTTGTTCTTTTCTTCTTCAACATTTCTTGGCAGTGCTCAGGTGTTAAGTCTTCCAGAGGAATTTTAGAATCCAGTTTCAAAACCTTCCTATTGGAATCTTGATGAAAATTGCCTCAAATTGACATCATTATAATATCGAATTAAATTGAATAATCTTCTCATCAAGATCATGTTATCTTTTCATTTCCTTAAGTCATTTTTAATGTCCTTAAAGTTCTCTGGTTGTTTTTGCACAGATCTGGCACGCTTCTCAAAAGGTTCTAGGTGTATGCTTTTTTTTTTTTTTTCCTGTTATGGTGAATGAGATAATTGTTTTAGACTCCAATTTTTTGAAAAGGTTTCGTCTTAGTCAAGGTTCGTATGGTAGCAATTTACAGAAATATTCTCAAACTTAGGCAGAAAAAGAAAAGGGAGGATTCTCTGGAAGGTGGCCAAGGCCTTTGCTGCAGGCCAAGGGCAGAGAGAGGAGTGGGCCTCACTTGTGGGCTGGGTAAAGGAGCTGCTTGGTCTCCTGTTGCTGCTTCTCTCAGTAGACGTTTTTCTCTCTCTCTGTAGTTCAACTTTCCTCCATGCTCTGTGTCCCGCTTTCACTCTTCTGGGCAGGAAGTGGGTATAGAACAGATATGACTGCAGGGGTTATCCGTATGAATGGAGCAATTCTTGGAAAACTTCTGTGGGCTGGGGAGGCACCCCTGAAAGGGGTTTCAGGGCACTGAAATGTCAAGAACTTTAAAAGAATCTGCCTCTTCTTGCCGAAGGGGGTTAGTGTTGGCAGTTACAGTTTGGGTAAACCCTCTCTCCCTAGTTCCAGGTGATTGGATAAACATGGACTGACGGTTGTCACCGTTATAGGACTAATAATGCAACTAAAACATGCCAAGCCCCTATTCTTACTTTGGATTTGTATTCTGCTTTGCTGTTTTGCTTTGTGTACTGATGTGCTTCCACTTATTCCATTTAACCAGCTTTTAGGCTTTTGAGTCAGGTCACACATAGTAAGCCATGAACGCTAAATTCCGTGGTTTAGAAGCATAAATCAACATTTTAAATATTTTCTTTAAAAAATAGCCTCCTTCACGCCCTGACTGGTGTGGCTCAGTGGGCTGGGCATTCACCTGTCCCTCAAACCGAAGGTCGCTGGTTCTACACCCTGTCAAGGCACATGCCTGGGGTTGCAGGCCAGGCCCCCCAACTGAGGGTGTGGGAGAGGCAACTGATAGATGTCTCTCTCACACATCTATGTTTCTCTCCCTTCTTTCCCCCTCTCTAAAAATAAATAAAATCTTTACAAAAAAAATAGCCTCCTTCAAATTTTGCAACTTGGTATAATGATGATTATGAACCTATTCCTACTCTCAACTAGCTTATGATTCATTTTGAAAATGAATCAGAAATCAGGCACTTCATTAAAAAACCAACAAAACCAAAACCAAAACCAAACAACTCCCACCCCCCTGAAAACTAGACATTTTCTTAAGACTTCTGTTTTATTTTTTAACTTAGGTAGTGTTTGATCCAGAGCCAAGTGAAAGCTACAATAGTAACTTGCAACGAAGAAAGCTTGGCAGTGTTGGCGCAGTTATTAATTGAGTGACCTTCACAAGTAACCTAGCCTGTGTGAAGCAGTTTTTAGCTGCAGGTGTTACGAGCGAAGCCCAGTAAAAACAAAGGACTCGGTACACATGGAGTGTTACCGATCACTAATGGGAGCCTGATATTGCTGAAAGGGGAAAAAAAAACGAGTTTGGAGCGAGATTTGGGAAAAGGTGCCAAAGAAACCCCAGAAATGACACCTCTGCCAACCCCAGCTCTTTCACACATATCAAAAAACTCCTTCCTATGGAGAACACAGTCTCCTTTAACTGGAAAACTATTGTTCGCTTTGTACGAATCTTTTCCTAACAGCAAATTCCATTTCTCCAAACTTTGCTTCCCTGCCCCGTCTGCAAACAACCAGTCACGTTTTCCCCACCGGCTCGGAGGGGCCGAGGACAGCCCAGCACGGGTCCCGGGATGTAAGGGGCCCAAAGCGGGGAAGGGATGAAGGGGCCAAGCTCTGGGATGGGGTCTGAGGCTCCGAGAGAACAGCCTCCGCCCAAACCAGCGGGCAGCGCCCCCACCCGACACGATTGCACGATTTAGGGCGTGGCTTCCGGCAGCTGAGGCGTGTTCTCAGGTTTTCCCCTCTGGTCGCTTTCTTCCGGGGTGGGACTTCCTGTTTATCACTGAAAAGCGCCGGCCTGCAGAGCTGATGAGCGAATCGCACAGGAGGGTGAGTCTAGCTGATCGGGCTTTATGGTCCTCAAAAAGCCACCATGGAGGACTGACTTCCTCTCTTTCTTGCTTTTTTTGTGCCCGCGAGGTCTCGGTTTGCACGGACACCCTGGCCTTTTGACACTACCACCCACCTGAGGCTCTTCCGCTTCCTCTTCCCACAGGCTCCGCCCCCAGCGCCCCGTGGCCATGACGACCGCCCCGCGGGACTCCCTGTTGTGGAAGCTCGCCGGGCTGCTGCGGGAGTCTGGTGAGTGGACTTCCGGTTTAGCTGGCGCTGGGTAGAAGTAGGGTGCTTTCGGCTTTCCAGAGACACGCCCCCTTAAGAGTCACGCAGTTACAGCTGTTTAGGGTCACGAGGGTGTGAGTGTCATTTCATTTCTTTATTCCTCCGGGATTTGTTTGCTCTGATGCCATTGCCTACAGTGTCCTTTGTCTTTGACAGTCTAAACCTTTACCCTTCCTTCGAGGCCAAACTTCACTGCTGCTTCCTCCGTGCCTTCTCTGATACTCTCACAGGAAAGTGATCGTTACTTGGCTATAAGCCTCTCGGGACCAGGGACTGGTCACAGTCGCTGTGTGGCAAGGACCTAGATCCAACATAAGTTAAAAGTACGATATTTGAAGTCAGACGCCCCTGAGTTGGAATCCCAACTCTTTTTCATACTTGGCCAAATTAAAAAAAATTTTTTTTAGCCTGTTTTTCTTACCAACAAAATGGCATAATGATTGTCCTTAATTCAGAGTTCGTTGTGGGGATTAATTCTAATTCACATGAAGCATTGTAACTTCTCTCAGTGCCTGGGTGCAGGGGAGCCATAGTTGTTCAGTATGTGGTTGACCTCAGTTGTGTTAGATAAGCCTTGGTTTTGAGATCATGCAGCAGCGGTAGCAACTTGCTATCAGCTATGTGATCTCAATCAAGATTCTTAACTTCTCTGAGCCCCAACTTCTGTATTTGTAAGAGGTGGTTAATAGTGCTCGTTAGGAGACTCTGGTGAAGTTTAAATGAAGTAACAGAGTTGTCCGGCACATATTACCCAGTTAATGATAGGTGTCTTCCATCACCGCCTTCCCATTGATGGTGAAGTCTCTCTATGGCATTTGAGACTGGCGTGTGCTGTGAACTGTGCACATATCTCATCTCCTCTAGACCGGGAGGCTCCTTCAGGGTGGGAAGAGCCCTTGAACCATGTCTGTGTCTGTCCTCAGTGTATGGTACATAGAAAATCCTTCGTGCAAGGTTATGGGATTTGTTAGTGTGTTCAGCAAAAATCTGACTAGGCTCCAAGGGTTAGGGATGACGGTATTTGTGTGGTGGGTGACTGTGAAGAGGTAGCAAGAGGGAGATCTTTGTGGTAATGGAATAGTTTGGTACTTGATTGTGGTGGTGGTTTTAGGAATCTACACATATGACAAAATGGCATAGTTCTATAAATATACATTGTACCAATGCCAATTTCCTGGTTTTGATATTGTACTATATATAAAATGTAACCATTGGGGGAAACTGGGTGAAGGGTATAGAGGGACCTCTTTGTACTATTGCTACAACATCCTTTGACTTTATCCTTATTTTTTCAAAAAAGCCACAGAATTCTCCATGCCTACCTTGTAGTTGCATTTGTTTTTGGTGCCCTGAAGGATGACAGTCTCATTGGAGAGAGCAGTTTTAACGTAGAGAGCAACACCTTAGTGCTATCCTGAGCGGCTACTCTACGACATACATTTTAGTATTGTTTGGGAGTTTCTGTAAGTGTGCTTGATACTTTCGCAACCTGAAAAAAAGAAGATAAAAGGCCCAGTCAACTTTTACCTAAAGGGAGTGACTAAAGTGAAAATTGAGCAGTGTCGTTGTGTATTGAGGAAGCGTCTGCGAGGGTCAGGCTGGGCAGAGTGGAAGGGGATGTGCCAGAAAGGGAGGGAGCTGAGAACCAAGTTGACCCGGTGTCCAGCAGTGTGAGTAGACTGGGCTCTTTTGAGCAGAAGGGAAAAGAAAATTTAGAAAAGTCGGAGGCACATAGTAAAGCAATCCATAGGCCGGGCTGGAGAGTCAGGACGCTTTTTGAAGATAGAGGAGCTGTCGAAGATGAGGAGCTCTAGGTAAGGAGAAGATACAAAGGTTGGTCCTGCAGGGCAGGATCTGGGACACGGATTGGTGTGGGTATATGCTGGGGTCACAAAGCCTCAGAATAAAGGCAAAGGCCCTCCCCTTATGCCCTCCTTCCTGTCCGCCCCTCTCCCTGCAGGGGATGCGGTCCTGTCTGGCTGTAGCACACTGAGTTTGCTGACTGCCACACTGCAGCAGCTGAACCACGTGTTTGAGCTGTACCTGGGGCCGTGGGGCCCTGGCCAGACGGGCTTTGTGGCTCTGCCCTCCCATCCCACCGACTCCCCTGTCGTCCTCCAGCTTCAGTTCCTCTTCGATGTGCTGCAGAAAACGCTCTCACTCAAGGTTCTGGGGTGGGAATGGGGTATGCTGTAGGGAAAGCCCAGGAGAACAGTGGAGGCGGGGCTGGGGATGTAGCATGGGTGCAAGAAGCCTGCACGGCTCAGATCCAGAAGCTGTGAGAGCTACGGGTGGCTGTGTTAGGAAGGAGATGCCGGGAAAAGATGTGCCCAGCCTCACTGACCTGAATACTTTTTCTTTTAGCTGATCCATGTCCCTGGTCCTGGCCTTCCAGGGCCCATCAAGATTTTTCCCTTCAAGTCCCTCCGGCAGCTGGAGGTATGGGGCATTGGGGCATGTTGCTGCGCAAGACCCAGCTCGAGGCAGCCTTTTAAGTATGAAAAAAAGAGGTGGCCTCTTTCGGTGGCCTCCATTGCTCTGCAGTAATGTGGCATCTACTCTCTTTTCCATTAAATACGTCCCTGAAGCACAGGTGGCTTTGTCATCTTCCCTCATCTCCCCTTCCTTTGCCGTAGCTCCGAGGTGTCCCTGTCCACCGCCTTCATGGCCTCCGTGGCATCTATTCCCAGCTGGAAACCCTGATTTGCAGCAGGAGCATCCGGACGTTAGAGGTGAGGGGGATGGGGGCGGGGGCCCAGATGCTTGGTTCTGAGGGAGGTAGAGGACTCAACTCTGACACTCGCCCTTCCCTGCAGCCTTCTCTGCCTCCTGGCTCCCTCTGCTGTGCCCCCACAACACCCTGTACCTGTCCATGTATTTATAGTCACACCTGCCATATCGTATTAAGTAGTCTTCTCTTTGTCACCTCACTTTGGGGATAGGGCCCTCAGCTCTCTGTAGGTCCATATTCAGACTGAGCTCAGCATGTAAAGAGAGAATGAGTGGCTGGGCCATAGAGTGAGGCCTTGGTGTGGGGAGGAGGGGAGAGTGGAGCTGACCGGGCACCTCCTCTCAGGAGCTCCTCTCAGCCTGCGGTGGCGACCTGTGCTCTGCCCTGCCCTGGCTGGCTCTGCTTTCTGCCGACTTCAGCTACAACGCGCTGACTGCCTTAGACAGCTCCCTGGTGAGTGCCTCAGAGGGAGCGGGGCTTGGGGAAGGACAGGCATGGGCCCTGGGGGAGGGGGCCCAGCTGGCTGCCTGGGGGTGTCCGATCCTCTGTTTCCTCTCCCCACCCCTCCACAGCGCCTCTTGTCAGCTCTGCGCTTCTTGAACCTGAGCCACAATCAACTGCGGGACTGCAAGGGCTTCCTGATGGTGAGTACGAGCAGCTCGCTTGAGGCTGGCGCCGCTCGGGCCTCTGATCATTCTGTTCTGACCCCCTCTCTGGACCCGGTGATGCTCCCATGTGCTCTTGCCCACTGGGCGGAGCCATATCTTGGGAGGCAGTGCTGTTTGGGGGCTCAGCCTCAGCGTAAGACAAACCGGTTTTCAAATCTCAGTGCTAACCCCTGTGTGACTTGGGACACATTAGTTAGCCTCTTGGTTTCTTCACCAGTATAGTGGAAGTGATAGGAGCACTCACTGTGATAGCACTAAGGCGATTATGAGGCGTATCTGTGCTTCTTAGCCCAGTGTCCAGCCCAGAAAAGGGCAGCTCTCTGATGACGGGGAAGAGCCCTTCTCCCGCGCCTCCCTGTCAGGGACAGATGAAGCCGGACACTAGTTAAAGTGGTAAAAACGGGTTTTAATAATGGGCTATTGTGGCTTATTAAGTAATAAACTATTGTGATGTTTAATCAGTAAAACTGTCTTTTAAAAAATTTATTTATTGATATTTAGAGAGACGGGTGTGGGGAGGGAGAGAGAGAGAAACGTTGACTTGCTGTCCACTGATTTATGTATTCCATTGATTGATGCTTGCATGAGCCCTGACGGGGGATCGAACCCACAGCCTTGGTGTATCGGGATGATGCTCTGATCAACTGAACTACTTGGCCAGGGCCAGTAGTGAAACTATTTTACTCAGTAGTAAACTATTCAGCATGAACCGAGCTGACGTTCAGTTTGTGCAGAGGTAACTAGACATGTTGAAGTGAGAGTGAGGGAGGGGGGAGGGGACCGGCGGAGGCTTGAGCAGCTCTTCCCCTTGGCCAGGCTGTAGTCAGGGTCCTCTGAAGTCAGGGCAGTGGGAATTTACTCAAAGCAGGGAGGGAACTTTGGTCTGTGTGAAACCCACCTGTCTGGGTTTGCTAACTGGCACTTGCCAAAGGGAGGCTCCTATCTGCCTGCGGAAGCCGGGGGACAGGCCCTGTCTTTAGGTGTTGGCCAGGACAAACTCAGTTCTGGCAGCCTTGAGTTTTTCCAGGCAGGAACGTAAGGGGGCTGGAGTTGTTGTCCTAGGGACGTGGGCTTGAGCCATCACAAACTGTGCTAGTTCAAGTCTTTTAATGTGGGGGAAAGGAGGGGTAGATTAAATCTTTTGTATTGAGAGGCTGCAGTTTTTGCAGACCAAGGCTGAGGCCTAGTGGAGAAGAGGGCTCCGAGGAGCCTGGTTAGCGTTTGTTAAGGAGAGAATGTTTGTCACCACCCTCTTCCTCCCAGGACTTGTCTGAGCTCTGCCATCTGGACATGTCCTATAACCACCTGTGTTCGGTGCCGAGAATGGGACCCTCTGGGGCTGCTCTGGGGACCCTGATACTGCGAGGCAATGAGCTCCAGGGCCTGCATGGTGAGTGGGGGAGTGTGGGGAGGGGAGGGCTAGCAGGAGGGGTCGGGCAGGGTGAGACTCAGGGTGGCGAGGGGCCTGGGAACCACATGCCTCCAGAGCCTCATGCGTGCTCACAGGCGGGTCTGGGTGCCCAGGATTGTCTTCTCACTGCACCCTACCCCAGCATGCTCCCACCCCTTCACCCTCTCTCTCACTCACAGGCCTTTCCTCTTTTCTTGTCTTTGTCCCAGGCCTAGAGCAGCTGAGAAACCTGCAGCACCTAGATGTGGCATACAACCTGTTGGAAGAACACAGGGCACTGTCACCGCTGTGGCTGCTGGCTGAGCTCCGCAAGGTGAGACTTGGGTGCTTCAAAGACCTGGAAGCCAGCTCTGCCTCCCCCTCCCCCTGGCTCTACCCTTGGGATGTGGTCAGTGCCCATCTTCCCACAGGGAGGTGCAAGGCCCACCTTAGTCTCCTTCTTGCCCCTCAGCTCTACCTGGAGGGAAACCCTTTGTGGTTCCATCCTGCGCACCGTGTGGCCACCGCCCAGTACTTGTCCCCCCGAGCCAGGGATGCTGCTTCTGGTGTGAGTGACTTCCCCTGGGCACTCTCCTTTGCCTTTCCTGCCCAGTCCCATGCCCACCCCTGCCCCTCTTGCCTTTTCTCACCCCCTAGATGCAGGGCCCAGGCCCTGGACCCCTTGCTTATTCTTGCTTATTATGCTGGTACCTCCTGCTGAGCCTGGGGGTCCTTACAGGCCTAGGAGGGCTCCCAGGGTGTGTGCCCCACCACCAACACGGCCCCTCCTCTCTTATCTCTGTTCAGTTCCTTCTTGATGGAAAGGTCTTGTCACTGACTGACTTTCAGGTTGGTGTGATGGGAGTGCCGGGCCTGGGGCAGCAAGGACTCGTTTGGGAGGATGGGGGCGGGGGCGTGAGCTTCTGGGGCAAGGGCCTTCCTGGTCGGCTGGCCAGGAGATCCCGGCACTCCGCGAGCTTGGGGAGGGCAGAAGTGCTCCTCTGGCTCAGACCTCTTTCTCCTTCCTGTTGTCGCTCGCCAGACCTCCATATCCTCGGAGGCTCCACCTCCGTCCTGGCCAGTGGGGAGTACCACTGAAACCTCCTGTGGCGCTGACTTGAGTGACAGCCTCTCCTCAGGGGGCATTGCGGCCCCACCCCCGATTCGTAAGTTTAAGGTAAACTGTCCTGGGCTGCCTTGGACCTGGGGTTGGGTCCCTTTACTGGGGCTCTGGGTTGTTGAGGGACTGAGAATAGTAAGGCTTTGTCTTTGTTTGTGGGTGGGATGCTTTCGGTAGGTCGGGTGGGAGGCCTAGCTGTATGGAATGTCACCCCTCTCCCCAAATGCAGAGCCGAGTTCGTGTGAGGCGGGCCAGTATCTCGGAGCCCAGTGATACGGACCCAGAGCCTCGGACCCAGGACCCCTCCCCAGCTGGTAAGTCAGCCCTACGCTCAGCCTGCTGTGCCCCAGCCTGGTACTCCCCACCCCTTTAGTTAGGGCTTTTAGTTTCGGTGGAGTGGAGCACTGTAGAGGGCCCCCTTGCCTCTCCTCGCTCCTGTAGTTTGGAGGGAGGAGGGGCTGCTCCCGGGCTGCGCTTCCCAGAGTGTTGTACAAGGAAGTCGATTTGTGGGGTGGCAGAGGGGTTCCGTGGCCAGACAGGTTTGGGAGATGCTGGGTTGAACAAGCAGCCAGTCCCCAGGGCCATCACAGGACCTTAAATGTGCTACTGTGTACTGTGTACTCCCAGAGTAGCAGGTGCACAGTTGTGAATTGCGGGAACCCAGAGTGTGTGTGGAACATACCTTGGGGCGTGCTGCTGAGGGGAAGCCTGTAGCCCCCATGTCTCTGATCCTGCCCCCACCTCTGCCCCATTGCGCAGACTTTTACCTTACCCTGAGGGGCATTCACTGGAGAGGCTGGGACCGGTGGGGACATGGGCTGGCTAAGCTGTGTAACACCCCGTCCCCCGCCGCCCCCCACATCTCTAGGACGGTTTGTGCAGCAACACCGGGAACTTGAACTTATGAACAGCTTCCGAGAACAGTTTGGCTGCGACTGGCTGCAGTATCGGAATCACCTGGAGACCTCTGGGATCCCTGTACTGGCTTCCTCCAAGACCCCTGCCCTCAGCACCCTGCGCCCGGACATCCTGAGCCCGGAAAGTGTGCCCAGACCGCCGCCCCCAGAGAAGGAGTCCCCACAGGAAGTGACAGAGGAGGTCAGCGTGGGGCTGGAGCCACAGGAGGAAGAGGAGATGGAGGAGCAGGGAGAAGAGGAGGAGGGGCAGGAGCAGGATGAAGTAGAAGGTGAGCTCCTGGTGGCTGTGACGGTGGCGTGTTGGGAGAGTGAGGAAAACCCAGGTGTGGGGTGGCTGACCCCTTGCTGGGGGAGGGCCAGCGCGTGGGAGAGTGGGGTCTTGGTACTTCTCCTTACAGGGTCGCTCTCTTGCTTTCTCCTCAGCGGAGCTTTATCGCCCCTTATTGGTGTGTCCCCTGGAGGGGCCTCAGGGTGTGCGGGGCAAGGAGCGCTTTCTCCGGGTTACCTCGGGCCACCTGTTTGAGGTGGAACTCCAGGCAGCTCAAACCCTGGAACGACTCGAGCTCCAGAGTCTGGAGACAGCTGAAGTAGAGTTTGAGATGCAAGCCCAGAGGGAACCCCCGCCCGAGGTGAGTGTGGTTCTGGAAGAGGCGCTGGGCGTTTTTTAGCAGCCAGCTCTGACTCTGTGGGTCTTGGGTGCCCAGCCCCGGGCTCTGAGTCCTCGTGGTCTCTCATTGGTGCCGAGGAGGTAGCTGGGGGAGCAAAGGCAACCCTAGGCTGTGTGGGAGGCTGGCCCAGGGGTAGAGCTTCTGGGCCAGTGCCAGGGTGTCAGCAACAGCATTTTAATGGGGTGCAGAGCTGTCATCTCCCTCTGTGCTCTTGGTATAACCCCAATCCCTCTGCTGTTTTTTCCTGGTCCCCTCATCCTGGGCAGGGCTCAGAGCTGCCGCCCCCGGCCCCTGTACTCGTTCTGCGCTTCTCTTACATTTGCCCGAACCGGCACTTACGTCGCTATGTGGTGCTGGAGCCTGATGCCCAAGCTGCTGTCCAGGTGATGGGGTTCGGGAGGCTGCTGGGAGAGTGGAAGGCTGAGGGCCAGGGTCCTCCTGCTCACAGCTGCGTCCGGCCGCCTGTTTCAGGAGCTGCTTGCTGTGTTGACCCCAGCAGCCACCAAGGCTCAGCATCAGCGTGGGGAAGCGAGGGACCAGCTAGAGGGCAGACTCCAGTGTCTGCGCTGTGGCCACGATTTCAAGCCAGGGGAGACCAGGTCGGGACTGGACAATGTGGAAGGCGGGAGGCCTCTATTCCAAAGTACAGGTACACGCTCTGCCCTTGACCTCCCGGCCCATGGACCTCCTGCCATTTCAGGGAAAATGGCTTTGAGGGAGGGAGTGTGGAGGGGGACCCGCAGGAAAGAAAGGAGTGGGGACTCACTTTCTGCCTGAAGGAAAATAAAGCCATCTGCCTGCTACACGTATCAAAAAAAGTAAAAGAAGAAATTAGATCCTTTTTTCCCCCTCTAAAAGTCAGGAAATACAATCTCCGAAACTGTTTAAACATACTCATTATTTTTTCATAACATGAAGGCTTTCCCCCCTTTTGGGGCTAATGTTTCAGAAACTAAAACCTAACACTCCTCAGTGCACTGTTGGGTCTGGCACCGGCACCTGGCGCTTTGGCTTTGGCCGAGACACTCTGGGAGCCGGCTTTGACTGTCCTTCCCGACTGACCTTGGAGCCACTGGGCGTCGAGTTGTGCCTAGTGGTGTCTCTCCATATCCTGTTCTTTAAGACAAAAAATTTTCCATGGTAGACCAGTCCAAAAGATGGGTATTGATAACTCCTGTGTTGAAATGCATGATTTGTATAACTTTCCTCTTTTTGGCAGCAGCTAGAGCAGGGTTTACATTTTATTCAGAAAGTGGACCCCTGTCCAACGCACTCCCTGAGCCCGTCCAGGAGGCGGTGGGCCCCTGGGTCCCAGCAGGGCTGTGTGTGTAGTGGAAATAGCCCCACCTTCTCCTGGACTCTATCTGTGCTCCACGGTGGGTCATGTGGCCCCTGGGGTCCCTTCAGTGGAGGCATCGTTATTAAACCTTCCTGCGTGAGTCTTAAGTTACCTTGCCCAAACAAAGGTGAGAATGAACTTGCCCCAGGGTGCTGGTAGGAGATTTAAATGTGACAGAAAGGCAGCATGCACAGGGCTGGGCTCCAAACAGGTCTTCAGTCAGTGGTTGCTGGGGCCCTTTGCTCTTCTCATTTGCAAATGGGATGGGGAGAGTTTTGATGCTCTTGTCAAAGGCTCTGGCATGAGCCCAGCTCATGGGGTAGCTGCTCAAGGAATGTTTCTTCTCTGTTGCTGGTCCCTGTCCTGGATCCTTTACCTGATTACGCTCACTCGTCCTGACAACCCTGTAAGATTGGACTGTCATCATCCCTTTTACAGATGAGGTACCAGGCACAGGGAGCTCAGATGACTTGTCATAATTGCTTAGATGATAGACTTTAAGTGATGGGGCCTGGAATTAGACCCATATCTGGCACCTTGCCTTCCCTCTCTGTTGAGTTTGGGCTTTAGACATCGCTGATAAAGCATCGAAGTACATGATCAGCCCCAGGCGGTGGGAGGGGAACAGCACAGGGCCTGGTGGAGCCTGGTTCTTTCTGGGAAGGCCTGAAGGGAGGCGGTGGGTTGTATTTTGAGGAGCTGTGGGCCATAGGTCCGGGAGTGATTGGTTAGCAGCCAGGCCCACGGAGGGAGGCGGGTGGCTGGGGAAAGGTGGGGAGTGTGTGTGGCCAGAGGTGTGGGCCAAGGTGAGTCTGAGAGTAGGTGGGGAGTCTGTGAGCATGGTGAGGGATTGCGGTGCTATGTGGGGGTTTACGGGGATGTGCCTATCCCTTTCTCCAGAGTCCCCTGCTGTGTGTCCCAACTGCGGTAGTGACCATGTGGTTCTCCTGGCTCTGTCTGTGGGTGCCCTCAGCGGGGAGCAGAGGCAGGAAGAGCAGTTGCCAGCTTCCTCGCAGTCTCCCAGCACTGTCCGTGACCCTCCTGGTGATGGTGACCATACCGCCAGGGCTGACAGCACCCCATCTCAGGCACTGGTCTCTCATGACCGCCACAGGTGGAGCCTCAGTCCCAGTGAGTATAGGCCAGATGACACAGGGCTGGTGTTTGGGGGAGGGAAGGGGCACTAATGGGGGGAGGTGGGATGGAACTGGGAAGCCAGGGCAGACTGATGGCCCCTTGCCTGTCCCCAGCCCCTGAGCGCTGTGGCCTCCGCTCTGTGGACCACCGACTCCGGCTCTTCCTGGATGTTGAGGTGTTCACCGATGCCCAGGAGGAGTTCCAGTGCTGCATCAAGGTCCGTGGCAGCCTGGCACTGCCCCGTGCCCCTCACTGACAGGGCGCCTGCTTATTTCCATCACAGCCGATTATGTCAGCTGATGCCCCGAAGGACCAGGCCTGGCTTCCAGTGTCAGCTCTAGCAGTTGTGGGCTGGGTGTCTGCAGACACGTGCCCTGGTGTTTCAGTCTCAGCTGTTGCTCCTCTGTAAGGGGAGTAACACTCCCTGTCAGTGCGTCAGCTGCACTGAGAGCTCAGCTCTGCAAACTGCCGAGCGCAGCGCCTGCCTCGGTGGGACCTCCTGTCGTTACTGTGACTACAGGGTGTTACTGGACCTTCTCTGTTGAGCACCTAGCGTGTGCTAGACACTAAGCGTCTAGAGTAAATCAATCTTGCTCTCTCTTATACTCTGGTGTGAGAAACAGACAATGATCACGTGATATGGAAGTGCTGGAATCAGGCTAAGGCCCTAGAGGGGCACCTGATCCAGCCCGAGTGGGCCAGGGAAGCTGCCCCTTCCTGGGGAGGTGACAGCCCAGCCAGGTCCTGAAGGATGAGTTACAGAGGAAGGAGGGAAAGGTTGTTCCAGGGGAACGAAGCAGCACGTGCATGGAGGCTTCAGAGGGTAGCTAGTGGGGAGGCCCGCTGTGGTGGCAGCCAGAATGTGGGGGGGAGTGTCCCAAGAGGAGTCTGAGCAGGCAGGCAGGGGCCAGTTCAGGAGCCACCTTTGTGTGTCTGCCAGGGAGGTTGGATTTGATCCCAAGGGCCACAGGAGCCACTGAAGGGCTGGAAGTAGGGGAGTGGCGATCAGTTCTGTGTTTTAGAACAATCAGGCTGGCAGAGTGTGGAGGGTGGATGGGAGGGACGAGGTGACAGGCAGGGAGACCTGCAAAGAACCTGCTGTGGTCAGAGTGCAGGCAGGGGGTGGGATGGAGAGCAGGCGGATGGGGAGGCTGGGGTGATTGTGCCGGGGGAGGGGCATGCTGAAGGTGCTGTCACAATAATTTGGCTCTCAGTCTGGCAGCTGCCTCCCTGGTCCTCTGTGTTTCTCATCAACTTCCTCTTCCCCTTAGGTGCCACTGGTGTTGGCAGGCCACCCTGGCGAGTGTCTTTGCCTTGTAGTTGTGTCTGACCACAGGCTTTATGTGTTGAAGGTGACAGGGGAGATCTGGTGAGTGAGTGGGACCATGGCCCCGGAAGGGTCAGGGTTCCCTTGTGGGTTTCACGCTACTCTTCCTCTTTCCCACCACTCTGCCCCTCCTCTCTCCACAGTGGGCCTCCAGCTAGCTGGCTGCAGCCAACCCTGGCCATTCCCCTGCAGGATCTAAGTCGCATAGAGCTGGGTCTGGCAGGACAGAACCTGCGGCTGGAGTGGGCTGCTGGGGCGGGCAGCTGTGTCCTGCTGCCCCGAGATGCCACGCATTGCCGGGCCTTCCTAGAGGAGCTCACTGGTGAGAGAGGAAAGGGAGAGGCAGGGAGGGCTGGCCAAGGGGGCCGGTGGGGTGGGGGGTGGGCAGTCAGAGATTCCATGTCTGGTGCCCACAGTTGAGACAGACAGGTAATGAAACTCAGTCCCCAGAGAAGTTCCTGAAATCTAGAAGCTTGGAGAACGGGCAGGTGTTGAGAGACAGGAGGTTGGGGTAGAAGAGGTGGAGTCACGAGGGTCCCTGTCTCTGGTTGCCTCTGTACAGATGTCTTGCAGGCTCTGCCCCCAGCCTGGAGGAACAGCGTCAGTGCCACGCAGGAGGAGGTCACCCCAAAGCACCGACTCTGGTGAGTCGGTAGGAGGATGAAGCTGGGGTTGGAGCCCAGGCCCTCTGTCCACAAGCCCCCACCCCCTGTCCTCAGTCTTACAGGCCTGGTCCTCCTTGCTCTCTCCCATCCTGGTACTGCCCACCCCTGGCTGACCACTTTCTCCTGGGGCTGCCACCTTTCTCCCAGGCCACTGCTGGAAAGAGCCTCTTCCATGGAGCCTCCCCAGTTCTTCTACCTTCAGGTGTTCCTGGTTGAAGGTGAGTCCTCTGTACCCCATCTTCTCTCAGGCAACTGGCCTGGCCACCAGTGTGTGTCCAGCTCTCGGTTCCGAGGATCTGGACTTCTTGTTACTCGTGGGCATACCCACATGAATGCCTCAGTGTTCCTGGTCTCTTTGGGTAGGGCTGGGAGGTACCCTTGGTTTTGAGCCTGGGCTTTCTGTGAAGGGGAGCAGGTTGGCTGGGTCTGCTCTGCCTCAGCCTGTTGGAGAAGGCAAGAGTGGACTCTCCTTTCTGAGTCAGCGAGGTGGTGGGGCAGGCTTTCTTTGTCTCAGAGGTTTTGGACACTAGAGATCCCTGGAGCTGGGAAAAGGGGGGGGCTCCAGCCCCCAGAGGCCCGGCCGCTTTGTGGCCGTCTCAGCGTGGTCCACTCCTCTCTCCCGAGCAGAGCTGGGGCTCTGCCGCAGGGTCCTGGGCTTCCCCACAGCCTTCTACCCTGCGCCTCACCCTGCCTCTTTTACTCCAGGCCCCGCTACGTGTCCTGTGTCCCTGTTGCTGACTCTGTCCACCTTGTACCTGTTAGAGGAGGACCTTGTGGGGTCCCAGGCAGAGCCCCTTCCTCCAGCGGCATCTGGCGAAGGCTCTGAGAAGGCCCTGCTCTCGGGGCCAGGCCCTTCCATCTGTGTCAGGGAGCAGCAGCCACTGAGCAGCCTGAGCTCGGTGGTGCTCTATCGCACGGCCCCGGGGGATCTGCGGCTGGTTTTCTACGATGAGGTGTGTGTGCGTGCGCGTGTGCATGTAAGTGTGAATGTGAGAGAGGGAGAGAGAGAGAAGGGGGCAGAGATGGTTTGTAGGTGGGATTGGGTCTAGAAGGCTAGGAATGGGGTGTGTATGGAACGTGCCATGGGCAGTCACAGCGAGGAGGACAGAGAGGTCAGGAGCAAAGACCTGGGAGGCTCACTGGTTTGGACAGGAGCAAGTGCGGGGGTGGGCAGCTGCAGGCAGTGGAAACACCCTGAACTTGGAGCCCAGCCCTGTGTTAGCTGGGTGACCTTGAGTGAAGCACCCTGCTGCTGCTGCTGCTGCTTCGGTTCTCATCTGATTGAGCCCCTCCACCAGCCATTTGCTCTTTACAGCCTGCACTTGAGGAGGTGCTGTCATTAGTGCTACCACAGGTGAGGGACAGGTTTGCACACGTTAACCAGCCCGTCCAGCTCACAGGTGGTAGAGTCAGGAGCTGAACCCCAAGCAGTTCCTTGGAATTGACTCAGGACTAACGGGAGATTAAAGAAACAAGGTGGTGAAAGCCCTTTGGGGGCCTTCAGTAGGTGTTGATTGGGTTCCATTTAAAATGCCAGGATCTTCTGTGGGGACTGGCAGGCTTGAGGAAGGGAAGAGGCCGCGAGCAAGGAGGGGCAGTGGGTCTTCCTCGACACCTCCCCTCCCCTTCTCCCGGGTGGCCCTCTGTGAGTTTGCCTCACCACTCTTGGTCTGCTAGGTGTCCCGGCTTGAGAGTTTCTGGGCACTCCGTGTCGTGTGTTCGGAGCAGCGGACGGCCCTGCTGGCCTGGATCCGGGAGCCCTGGGAGCAGTTGTTTTCCATCGGACTCCGGACTGTGACCCAGGAGGCTCTAGACCTTGACCGTTGAAGCCTGCCTGCTGACCCCTCCCTGGCCTTGGGAGCCATGGCTGCAGACCTTCTCTCTCCAGATCCTGGCTGTGGACTCTCCAGCTTTTGGGTGCTGGCCAGTGAGGCCCCAAATGACCCAGGGCTCAAGGGAAGGGCGAGAGAAGTGGTCAGGCCCCTGGGCGATCTGGCCCAAGGGGACAGGCTCAGTGGTCAGTGGGAATATTTCTCCTGCACTTTTTCTCAGGTATCAATAAAGCTGTTTCCATCCTGGAAGTCATGGGTGTATTTAGATGCGTCACTCGTGAGGCCTGTGGTCTTTCTACCTCTTCAAACAGGAGCTGCCCTGCCCCGTGAGGAGCCCAGGCAGCCTTGTTTGTACTGTGGGACCCTGTCTCCACCCCACTGATGGGACCCAGTAGGACTCCTGACCTGTGGGCACCAGTCCTCAGCCAGCAGCGCCCGCCATGTGGCGCAGCATGGAAATCACCGCCTTATGAATAGCAGGGCCTGTTAGATTCTCACTCTTGAATGTGAATTGGGAGCCAACGAGGACCTGAGGCCATTGGTAGAGGGGTTGACTACAAGGGATGCCTGGGGAGAGGCGTGGAGTTGGGGTTGACAGCGGGTGGTTTCTGCTCCTGCCTTCTCAGCACGGCCTTGCTCAGCGGAGGCCTGCTGGTGCTGACCCTACTCCTTTACCTCTGTCTCTGTGGCCAGGGTGATGGGCGCAGGGAGGCTCATGCAGCCCATTCGGCCTGCCAGCACCCAGATGTGGCCTTTTTCTGGAGCAGTCAAGAAGGAAGTAAGTTTGACCCATGAGGGTTGCTGAGAGGGTGAGCCTGCAGCTGCTGGCCTGGAACTGGAACATGCAGAAAGAAGACAGAGCTCGGAGGCAGACGGAGTGGGGACAGGTCTGGGTGGTGTCTCTGGAGTCACTGGTAGAATTGTGCCTGCAGATAGTTACCTCTGGACTTTTAGGTATGTGAGCTAAGGGAGACCCCTCCTTTTTCCTTTTTTGGATTAAGCCAATTTGAGCCACCTGTGAGCCACTGAAAGGTCCTCACTACATGAACCCTATTCTGGATTGAGCCAGCTTCAGTGGGGATCCACGTCTTATACCCAAGAGTGACCACAGTGGAGTAGTACACCCGCTTATGTCTGTCGACTGGCCCTGCCCTGGTAAGGGGGCCTGGGGAAGGGGTGTTGGGGAGTCAGGTCAAGCTGCCCTTGAGCCCCAAACCGGGCTTGGCTAAGTGAGTGTGTGAGTGTGTGTGTGTGTGTGTGTGTGTGTGGTCTTGAGTACTGACAGATGGACTCACTTATGGAGCATTTACTTGCCAGGTGCTGAGCTTAGTGCTTGACAGGGGCCCTGGGAGGTGGGTAGCATCTTGTTACAGGTGAGGAAACTGAAGCTAAGAGGAGTTAAATGACTTGCTCAAGATCACACCAGTACATGGAGGCGAACTGATGAGTCCAGGCTTGGGTGACTTCCAAGTCTGGGCTGTCAGCAAACCACCAGGCAACACTGCCCTCACCTTTTCTACAATGGATGGGCCTGTGTGCCCAGCTCCACTCACAGAGAGGTGCCACTGCCCACCCTGCCCTGGGTTGGGCAGCTCCTGAATTATCTTTGACTTGTCCAGGATAGGCAGACCCAGATGGACTGTATTTGAAGTTTTTCTTTCTCTCAGGGTATGGTGAGATGTTAGTTGAAGTATCAATTCATGGGTGAGTCTCTCTCTCCGTCAGGCCGAACTGGAGAGAATGAAGATGCCAGGTTTTTAAGTTTTAAGTGAAAGGGCTAAGCTGCAGGAAGAGATTGGAAAGGTACGGTAAGTAGAAAAGTGCTCCCGAGTGGAGAGGGGTGGGGGTTAGAGAAGAGCCTCAGAAGTGGCAGAGGAGCAGTTCCTTTAGCATTGGGTGGCTCTCAGAGTGGAGGGGCCTTGGGCCTTGTTCCCTGCTTGGCATTAGGGAGGATGGTGACCTGTCAGATGCTCCCCAGGCCACCAGAGCAGATGGAGATGGCAGTTTAGAAGGACCTGGCAGGATAGCGCTGGTGACAGTTGCCCAGATGTCTTTTGCCTGGAGAAGGGAGGTGTCTCAGGGAATCCCGTGGGTCCTGGAAGTCAGCTGAGAGCGAGCTGGAGGTTGTGCGGGGGTCACTGTAGGGACGGGTAGGCCCAACCCCCAAATGGGGATGTGACCCGGTTAGTTGTGAACTGATCGAGTTTACAGCAGCGGCCTGAGTTCACCTGAACGTTATCGTTCATGTTAGTTAGAAAAGGGGGCTCATTAGAAGGATACAGTTGAGTTATAGAGAACAATTTACATTTTTGCATGTCTGAATTTGTGGGACTGCTACATTTCTGGAATTCTCACTTGTTATCATTGGAAAGGTCAACATTGAAAGGTTTAGAAGGTGGGGACCTAGAGGGCAAGAGGGGTGGTTCTTTTATAGTGGTCTTGCTGCTACTCCTAATTTTCCCCCTCAGTGGGCCCTGAACTTAAGGTTCCCGAGGGGAGGCACGTGTTCTGTTAACTTGGTCAGACCTCACTGCAAACTTTGTTTTGTGGAAGTCCAAGGGGGGGCCTCCCAGGGTGTGGGGGTGGAGAAGGGGATGGTTGCAGTAGGCTGGAGAAGACTTAAATCCCCCTGGAGCCCGGTTCCACCCTTGACCCATCCAACCCTCTGCAAACCCTGGGTCCTTGGAGGATGGAGTCCTGTTGGAAGGAGTCAGCGCCCTGTGGGCCAGTCACTCAGACTTGGGTCTGGCTCCTGTAGGACTGGAAGTCCTTGGGTTCCCAGGGAAACGGCTGCTGGGCCCCAGTTGGGAGAAGGCCACCAGGGTAGTTAGGCCCACTCTCGCCAGTTCTGCCTTTTCTGACCCCCGATAGGGGCCAGCGTTGGTCCTGTCCTGAAACGTGCACATTACATAGTCTTTCATAAGTGCTCTGAATGGGTGAATTTCTTTGTGCCTTCCCTGGAAAGAGGCCAGTAGGACACAGGTCCTGCCACAGAGCCCATTAAAGTGTACGTCGGAGCAGGAGGGGCTCCCCAGTGGCTCATAGACTACCTCCCCGAAAGCAGCTGCCTTCCCTGGGCCGGGAAGGCTGGGAGAGTGGCTGGGGGCCGGATTTAAAGTTCCCTCGAAGATTAGAGGAACACCTGTAAATAATGGTGATGATGGTCACGATTGGGCTCGGAGCCCTTGCTACCTGCTGCACGTTGTTTAAAGCAGCTGATCTTCCCCAGCTGTCTCATACTCCTTTGGTCACAAGATACAGTGCCTGTGTTCTCGAGAAAATGGCTGTCCGAGGATAGATGTGACCCAGACCGGGAAGGCAGTGCTGAGGCCCAACACAGGGTTTCTGCTGTCTCCTGGAGCTCCATGGTTCTTCCTCCCTCCCCTCCCCTGCAGGGCCCTGGTCTGGTCTGGTGGGAGAGCGAGGAGGAAACGGTGTGAGCCTCAGACTGGCCAGGTGGGAAGTGCTGGCTGGTGTCCCTCAGTGACAGACCTGCAGACAGGCGGAGGGCCCAGAAAAGACTGCAGAGGTTCAGAAAAGAAGTTCACCTACTTCTGTGTTGCTCAGGGCTGGCCTGGATTTTTAATTGAAGCAAATTAAAACTTCCCAAAAATACTAGTCCACTTTCCTGGCAGTGTGCACAGCCCCTTTCCCGTCTGCGGTTTTGTATCGTCTGCAAACGAGATCCCGCGCGGGTCCTGAGGAAGGCCTTGCCCCGCCTTGGGCCCAGAGCGGCCTTTCATGAAGGCTGGGCCCATCTATGGGCACTTTCTCGGAAGCCCCCTCAGGTCATGGTCTAGATGGGGCCGAATAACCTCCAGTCATTTTAGGGTGATGTACAAAGTGGTGTGAGGCTGGGGAGGTTGACAGAGGAGCTCCTTCCATTTCTTTGTGCAGAAGGTCTCTGATCTTTTGTTCTCTCTAACAATTCGGCGATGTCCTCTGCACCCTTTGTCCTGTGGGTGCTCTTTTGTTGGTGACCCAGAAGACAGAGGTGCTGGTTGTGTGTGTGACCTTGAACCCAGAGCCTCTCTAGGAGAAGTGCCAGGATGCACTTTCTCAGACCAGGCCGCGTTCTGAGCAGATGGGACAGCTTTGCCACTGATACTTGTGAGCAGATGCCAATCAGCAGGACTTGCCTTACACACCCTGCGCTCTCCCCCGAGACCGATTTGTCCGTTCAGGCCGGCCTTCCCCTCCAACAAGTGCTAACTGATTGCCTGCCTCTGGCCTTGGGCTTGCTGGCAGTGGCCGTGGAGGAAAAGGGTTCACTCCCCGAAATGGTGCATAACAACACGATGCTCCATTTTCTGTGGAGAAAAAGGTGGGAGGGGATAAAATACATCTTCACGTTTGCTTCTGTTTATGTAAATTCTAGAGGGATGGACAGAAAGGGATGGTGGGGGATGAAAATGAGAACAAGGCAGAAAGGGGAATAGGGTGATTTGGAGTTGTTTTTACATTTTATCTACAATGTTTTAAAACTCTCACTGTATTATGATTCAAAAATATATTTAAAAGTATTTGTCATCCCCAAGGGGGTCAGTAGTAATTAATGCTAATGTGAGTGGTATTAACACTGATTCCTAAGATTTTGGGGGCAGGGAGCAGGTCAGCTTGAAGGACCCATCTCTCTGTCTCCGTGGGAGAGGGTTCATCTTTGCTGATGAGTCATTTCACGTGGAGTGAGGGTGAGGTCCTTCCTCCCCCTTTGGCCAGATGCCGCAGTCGTGTCTGAGAATGCCCTGCCCAGACTGTTTGCCGTGGCTGGAAATCCAGCCACAGTTCTGCGTGTGTGATGCTTTGCTGGCTCTGGGTGTGTGCAGTGTTTGCATCTCCCCACCTAAGATCCAGTGGGGCATGATGGCCATATAGGAGAATCGCAGTGAATTTAGATGCAGAAGAGTCAGGATTATGCCTTAGTTTTGCAGCTTGCTATTTAACCACGAGTAAGTAACTTGCCCCTCCTGGTCCGTGGTGCCTGCATCTACCTTGAGGGCATGAGGCCGGCTACTCAATAAATTGCCCAGCTCACAAAATGGTTGAGTGCAGCAATGTATGTGGAAAGGCTGTGTGAACCTTAAAGCGTTAAGTAAATGCTGCTTTCAAAACCTGCCTGTTGCCCTGGCTGGTGTGGATCAGTGGGTTGAGCCCCAGCCTGCAAACTGAAAGGTCACCGGTTTGATTCCCAGTCGGGACACATGCTTGGGTTGTGGGCCAGGTCCCCCCAGTTGGGGGTGTGCGAGAGCCAACTGATTGATGTTTCTCTCACACGTTGATGTTTCTCTCCCTCCCTTCCCTTCTCTCTAAAAATAAATAAAAACAGAAAACCCTGCATGTTAGTTACTACAACCTGCTTTGTTGCCTAGAAATGCCCTCTGCCCTCAGAAGAGGGAAGGGCTGCATCTTACTGCCCGTGTATGGACGAGTGGCTGTTCTCCACTGTGCCCCCGCTGCCGGAATGTGAGCAGGCCGTGGCGTGTTTTTCCTGGGCTCATCCTGTCATTTGATCATCTTGGACTGAGTGACTTCTCTGTCCTCCACAAAAACATTCTTCAGTTTATTAGTTGCTATAATTACTTGTGCGCTCGCCTTCAATTCCACAGATGCTTATTGAGTTCTTAAAGTGTGCCAGGCTCAATGTGGGAAGAATGGGGGGGGTATAAGGATGAGTCAGACATGCTCTTGCTTTCACGGAGCTTACGGTCCCTTTGAGGGAGAGGAACAAGGCACCTTGGGGCTGGGTCGTGAAGGATGCGGAAGATTGCAGTAGGAGAATCTCATTATAATGATGGCCGTTCTGGGGCACCAGCTCTGTGCCGGTCTTCGTAGTAGTCATTCTATGGCCATTACCGTACTCGGTATGCCCCCGAAGGAAAAGTGTGGTCTCTGTTGTACAGGGGAGGAAGCTGAACCCAAGTTAAGAAAGGTGATCCTTACCCGGGGGATGATGCATCTCTGACTCTGGCCCTTTCTGGTTTTCCCTGAAACTAGACCTAGTGGAATGTCCCCACTGGTTGACCCTCTAGTCCTTTTCGGTCTGTCTCCCTGTGGCACTGGGTTTCAGGGGTACCCCAATCGACCATAAAAACCATCCAGATCCTCAGCACCCAAGTATCCGTGCAGATCCTCTTCTTCTCTGTCATGGGGCCTTTCCTGGGCTCTTCTGTCTGGAATGCCCTCCTCTCTCGTCCTTCCTGAGCCCGCCCTACATTGGACAGTGGTTCTTAGCATGTCCTTGACTATGCCGCCTGAATGTTCTCTAACTGGGACTTCCTGCCACGGCACTTGCCACATTCTGTAATTTGCTTGCTTGTCTGCAAGCTGCCTGAAGGCCAGGACCATGTCAGGTTTTCTTATGGATGTATGTATACCCAACGCTGGTGTAGACTATAGAGTGAATGAGTAGGTTTCTGTTCACGCTCTTGGGTGTGCCTGAGTATCTGCAACATTTTCAAAACAACCTTTTGCTTGAACCCCTCATCCCAGGGGGTTGGCAGGACCCACCCCACTCATTCCCCTCTAAACCGCCCTTCTTGGGGGAACCTCCTTTTGCTTTGCTCATTGGAGAGGGCAAAGGCTTGTTCCTCCAAACACTGCATCTACTTTTGCTAACCCTTTCTTTTTCCTCCTCTGCAAACCTCCCTCCCCATTCCCCCAAACAACACAATTCATGCTAAATTAGGGTTACAAAGGTACAGAAAGGCCTATTGGCCAAGGAGTGTCAGACTGGTAGAGGTAAACGTGGTTCTGACCTTTCTGTCTTTTTCTGTTTCAACCATGAATTTGCATGGGTGGCATCTGGAGGACTTACCACCCTTGTAAGTGTAAGTCAACTCCCACTTCTTCCCTGCATGGGTATTGATCATTTTTCACATGGCCAGTTACCTGAGGGTGTCCCAGCACTGCACTTGTATGTCTTCGACTTGTAGCAGTGAAGCTAGCTAACGCTCACTGAGCACTTAGTATGTGCCAGGCACTGTCCTAGTGCTTTACAGGGTTGAACTTCTTTCACTGTCTCCAGGACCCCGTTGTTATCCCCCTTATGCGGATGGGGAAGGTGAGGCCCGTAAAGGTCATGTGTTTGTCAAATGGCAGAGCTGGGCTGTGAACTCAGACCGCTTGGCTCCAGACGTCGTGCTTAATCCCTTCCCTGTGGGGCTCCTGGCAGCAAAGGTGTAGTCTCCTTAAAAAACTCATCTGGGAAGCTTGTGGTGGGGATGTTCACATTGGACTGGGCTGTGGGGGAGGGTGCGACAGGGATGCTCTGTGCTTGTGCCTTTGCTGTCACCTTTCCTGTCACTGTTGAATATCTCCAGGCTCTGGGCTGGGAGCTGATAGGGCAGCCACATCTCTCTCTCTCTCTCTCTCTCTCTCTCTCTCTCTCTCTCTCACACACACACACACACACACACACACACACACGCACACACACGCACGCACACAGCAGCCATCCTTTGTGCACACAAAGAGCATTCTCGTCACAGGAATGAAGACCCCATTGGGACCAGCACTCTGTAGGGGACTAGAGGTAGTGGGACACCATGGAGAAGCCTCCAGGATGCCAGGACATCTGTGTTGGAACGATGAAAGCAACACTGATGTCTAGTTGGAGGAGCTGGTATGAAACAACTGGTGGCTGTCAGCACCCACACCCTGAAGGAGAGATGAACTTGGGGGTCTGAGTTCATAGGATCGTTTCATGGGAGATGGCACTTCAGATCCCACGGGCTAGGAGGTAGAGGAAAGGGCTTGCAAGGCGAGAAACTGAAGCTGCTGACCGCGGGAGGCCTGGGGGCATCCCCAGCTGGGAGGAGGAAGGTAGTCTGAAGGTCTCGGGAAGAGCGGGACCTGCGGCAGGGCCTCGGAGGACAAGCCAAGTGGTGTCCATGGGCATCAGTGTCCTGGGCCCAGTTCATGAGGTCCCAGGTTGGCAAGACCCACCTCAGGCTGTGTTGGTATTAAAGTTGCTGCTGTCCGCACTTACTGGGTAGAAGACAGGCACTGGGGCCTTGTCCAGATGTAGGAGGTAGACTGAAGACCAGAGGAAGTGACAGCTCCACCCATACAACACTCAAGGTAGAGACTTGGAACCGAATTGCCTGGCTCAGAGTGAGAAAGGGTCGGGATGACACATGAGAGTGTGGGGCTGCCATCACAAGGCTCGGGAATGATCTGCTCTGGGCCCCTCTCCCAGCTCCCGGTAGATCTTGGCTTGGGGAAGCACAGCTCCAGTCTTCACACGGCGTTTTCCCTGAGCGCACCTGTGTCTGGATTCTCCTTTTTATAAGGGCACTAGTCATACTGGAAAAGGAGCTACCCTATCCTAGCCTGACCTTGTCTTAGCGTCTGTCAACGTGGCTATTCCCAAATAAGGTCACATTCGGAGGGACTGGGGAGAAGGACTTCAACATATGAATTTTTGGGGAAAGCACTTCAACCGATAACAGATGGGTCTCGTGTCCTGAGATTTGGGGCACAGTTCACATGCTCTGCTTGTACACAGCGGACTCCCGCACTGGTGTCTTGTTTCACCCTCTTGAGACCCTGCGACACAGGGTGGTCAAGCACCCTGTCAGTGAAAGGGGGCTGTGGCTCAGGCTGTCCCCTGTACACCAATGAGGCCCTGATGGCAACCTGCTTCCCAGGCGTTACCATGGCCGGTGAGCAAGCCTCCCTGAACCTCTGTTGTGGAAAGGCTGAGGTGAGCCTGGAGAGGGCCTGGCATGCCGCTACAGCATAAAGCAAAAGTGGGCACTGGATGGACACTAGCTGTTCTCCCCGTCTGCCCTTGTATGGCTCTGAATGTAGAACAATCTTCCTTTGGGCTGGGCTGGGAACCACATGAAGGCAGGGGTCGGAGAGGGCAAATCCAAGGTCACAGGGTTGAACTTCACCTCTCATGGAGCTCCGTTGGGGCTTCCACCCTTCCCCTCTCCTCCCAGGAGTTGGTTTCCTCTTCTGGGCCTGGCCAGTTTCACCTCCTGTCCATCAGCTCCATCTCCCCTTCTCCCCTGACCTTTTATGTTTTCCTAAGGAATCAGGGATACCTTAACATATGGGATTCTGAGGTCAATGCACATGGCCTTGTGCTAAGTGCTCAGTTTCAGTGAGACCCTCATAGGGTCAAATCCACTAGTTTGATCCAAAGGCCTTTGCCCTTGGAACAGATGTGGGAGTGGGAGACCAGGGAGGGAGGAATGGAAACGGCCACAGAATCTCAGAGCTGGATGGAACTTTAGAACACTCCTATTCCAGGCCTTGCTGGCTACAGGTGGGGAAACAGAGGCCAAGGTCAAATACTGGGTGGTGCCTGGTGGCATAAGCCCAGCATTTGGGGCTATATTTGGTGCTGAACAGAGAGGTGGTGCGCGCTTCCCCATGTTGTGAACCCAGGTTGGAGGGGCTTATGTTTGTGTAGGGGTCGCCCCCGCGGCTCTTGAGCGGAGGGGAGGCTAAAAGCAAGATGAAGGAGGGATCTGCCCCAGCAGTGTGTGGGACGTCCAGAGAAAGGGCTGGTGGGGTGCTGCGGAGGCCGCGCATGGTGCCGGGCCGGCCGGGGCGCGGTGAGTCACTGCTCGCCCGCTCCCATTGTGCGGCCCAGCGGCGGCAGCGGCGGCGCGGAGCTGCGGAGCAGAGCGCGAGGAGGTGGAGCCGCGGGCTGCGGACTCTGGCGCCTGCGTCCGCCAGGCCGGCCCGGCTCCCCTCTGCCGCGGGCGTCCCCCGGCTGCCCGGCGACAGGCTCCCGAGCGAGAATCGGAGGGAGATGGGGCGCGGAGCCCCGCTGGGGCACTGCACATCCCGGAGCCCCCAGGTACCGCAGGGCAGGGCAGGGTGGGGCGGGGCTGGCGGGCCAGGGCTGGGCCCCAGGGTGTCCCGGGCGTGGCCGGGCCTTGGTTGGGCGGTTGGGGAGGCGGCGGGGTGGCGGGGTGGCGGGGTGGCGGGGGTGGGGTTTGGGGGGGTCGGACTCCAGAGAGGGGAGCGACGGCCGTGCGAGGATCCAGACCCTGCCTTCCTGCCCCAGGACTCCCCACTAGGTCCCCTCAGCGCCCCCTTCTTCTCGCCCTGGTCACGGGTCCCTCACTGAGCGAGAGCCTCCCAAGCAGCCTCCCCGGCCATGGCCAACGGAGTGATCCCGCCGCCCGGGGGCGCCTCCCCCCTACCCCAGGTGACTGGCGCGTGGGGATGGGGAATGAAGAGATGGGGGGAGATCCCAAAGAGGATTGGGGCGCCCTCTGGCTGACCCTGGGACCCACCAGCTCCAAGATGGAGCTGGGCTAAGCAGTATGGAGAAAGGGGTCTTTTGGTATTTTTCAGATCCGTTGTCACTTCTTCCCAAGCCCGGGGAGCCTGGGGTGCTGACCCCAGCCTAGGGCCCTGGAAGAAGGGGCTGTGGAAGATGGAGCCTTCTGGTCTCCCCTGCCTCCATCCAGGGCTTGGAGTTGGGGTGGGTGTGGGGCGTTTATGGGTCAAGGGTCCTTAGGAGAGCTGTCTGAACCTGCAGGTCCGGGTGCCCTTGGAGGAGCCCCCTCTCAGTCCGGACATGGAGGGAGAGGATGATGACTTGGGCAAGACCTTGGCTGTGAGCAGGTTTGGGGACCTCATCAGCAAGCCCCCGGCCTGGGACCCCGAGAAGCCCAGCCGCAGCTACAGCGAGCGGGACTTTGAGTGTGGGTAGCCTGGGGACCCCTAGTGTGGCTGCCCTCACCACCATCACCTTCATTGCCACCGTCACCGTGCTCACCACTGGCTTGGTCACCCAGTGCCATCTTGTGCTGGATGCTGTGCTGGACGTTGTGCTGGGCCACCATGCCATGTTAAGTCATCCTGCCTCACTCACCCATCACCTGTCCACCTGCCAGGGAAGCTAGGTCCCAGTCGCAGGGGAAATGTAGGGACATGGGCCCAAGGCCTCGCTTAGTGACCTTCATCTTTCCCAAGGCTGCCATAGCCCTGCCCTCCTATCTCTGCCTCCCCATCTCCCTCCCCCCCACCCCGGCCCCTGACCTCTCTGACTTGACTTCTCTCTCCTTTGCTGCATCGCCTCCTCCCATTCCCACCCCCCCTCTCTCGTGAACCCCCTCTCCATTATTCCCGTTTCCCCACTCCACCAGGCCTCGCCAGTGACAGGCCATGGACACAGGTATTAGGGGGAGCCTGGCTCTGGAGGAAGGGCTAGGGTGCCCTTGTCTGAGGCCTTGAGCTAGAATAAGGTGTGTGTCCTGAGGGTGGTATGGGGTCCCCCTCTGCTGTGGGGGCCCCAGCCGACTCTCCTGTACCCCCAGTTCACCGGCATACATCCCACCACACTCACCACCCACTCTCGGTGCGCCTGCCTCCACCCCACAAGCTGCGGCGACTGCCCCCCGCCTCTGCCCGGCAAACCAGGAGGAAGAAGAAGAAGGAGAAGACCTCTGCTGCTCCCTCTGAGGGGACCCCTCCCATCCAGGAGGAAGGGGGAGCCGGAGTGGGGGAGGAAGAGGAGGAAGAGGAGGAGGAAGAGGCTGGGGAGTCTGAGACAGAGCCTGTGGAGCCACTACCCTCAGTGTCCCCACAGAAAGCGAAGGTGGGGGTCTGCCCCTGAGGGTGGGCTGGCTGCTCAGTGAGTGTGAGAGGAGGCCTGGGCCAGGCAGAATGGCAGGGGCCCAGGACACGTCTGGTTTGTCCACAGTTCTCCATTGGAAGTGACGAGGATGACAGTCCCAGCCTCTCTGGAAGGGCCGCCTTCACCAAGCCCCTGTCCTCAGGGGCTCCTCGGTCCGACAAGAGTCCCCAACATGCGGTCAGGTACTGGCCTCCAGCCCAGCTCAGAGGAGGTCCTGGGCTCCTGCCTGATCCTGGGGAGTATGTCCTCCTCTGACCCCAGCGGGGTCAGAGGAGGTGGGGAGTGGTGCCCCTCCCTGTCCACATGGTTGGCAAGGAGGGATCAGGGGGCCAAGAGGGGAAGACTCCTCCAGGAGAGGGGGTGTCGGGGTGAAGAGGAGGATGGGGATGGAGAGGAAGGGGCCCCAGTGCGATGGGGGCAGGAGGGTGGCGGTGAGCTTTCTTCTCTGCTCAGGGGAAAGGGACCTGTGTCTAGTGCCCAGGGGGCCACTCCAGGCTCTGCCCTGAGCTGGAGGCAAAGGAACTCCCTAACCTGGTCCATCTTCACTGTGGCTTCCTGTCAAGTCCAAGGCTGCCTGTTGCCTCCTCAGCTCCCCCAGCCCGCGGGCCTGGGCCTCCCGAGTCGCTGGGGAGAAGAGCCGACCCTGGAGCCCATCAGCCAGCTATGACCTTCGGGAGCGGCTCTGCCCAGGCAGTGCCCTGGGCAGCCTGGGTGGCCCAGAGCAGCAGGTGCCCACTGATGAGGCGGAGGCCCAGATGTTGGGCTCCGCAGACCTGGATGACATGAAAAGTGAGTGACACCGTGTGGCAGCCCCCATGGCCCACTCCCGTGAGTACTGAGCCTGAGTGACCTTGGAGAGGCTCAGTGTTCTCCCCAACCCAGGGCCGAGCCACCCTCTGCAGTATCCCTGTCTGCTAGAATGTGGCTGGTGATGGGGAGCTCACTACCTCTCAGCTCTGGTTTTCAGAGCTGAGATTTTCCTTCATGACACCTCTGCCCTTCTATCCTGATTCTGTCCTCTGAGTCACACCCGGAATAAGGGAGCCCCCCTTCCACCTGATGTTTGGAGATGTCATTATATCTCTGTCCTTTTCTTAAGGTGGACTCTTTTTAAATCAGTCCCCCTGAGTCGGAGCCACTGTGCCAGGCGCTGCTTCTCCCTGTGTCGGGGCCTGTCCCCTCCCTTCTGGCCCACCACCCTTGGCCGGCCCTGGCTGCGATCTCGGCACATTCTTTCCATCTTATCAGGCCCTGGTTTCTGTGCCACCTGTCATCACCCATGGGGCTCTGTGCCCAGGCCAGAGGCATCAGTGACCCGCCTTCCTCCCCCCTAGAGCCAGTGTGTGGGCGGGGGTGGGAAGGAGGGCTTGAGCTCAATACGTCATGGAAAGTTGCCAGGGCCTGAGGACAGGGACAGGAACAATCCGATGGCAGCAGCAGTGGTGGCAGCGGGATGGGGAGGGTCAGGGGGAGGGTGTGTTTACAGAACCAGGGTGAGGGCTGACAGCAGCCGGGAGCCATCCTGGGGACATGGGGAGTCGGGGTTGAGAGGCCCAGCCACCCCCAGCTCTGGTTGGACAAAGACCACTCCCGTCCAGGCTGCCATCTCTTGGGAGAGCCTGGGCTCTGGGAGAGAACAGGGGCTGGGGCCTCGGCCACTGTCTGGGAATGACGAGCCAGCTGGAGGAGGTCACAGTGCCCGATGGGGCCCTGAGCCCTGGGCCTTGGGATGCTGAGGGCCAGGGCCCTGGAAGGGCTCCGGCTCTGGGCCCTCGAGACTCACTGGCCTCAGAGGACTTAGAGATGTTTGTGCTGGCCCTTGAGGACTGTGACCTGTGGGAGTCTGCCAGGGACCCGCTGAGCCCCATGACAGGGGGACCAGCTTGTGAGTAAATGGGCTGCTGCCCTGGAAGGGGCAGGTGGGGAGGAAGGGAAAGAGGAGTGGCCCGGATCTGCGGGTACCTGTGGGGTTGGACACTGGTGCAGAGAGAGGGCTTAGGGAAAGCGCTGGGGGCTTGGGGCCTGGCGACTTGCTGTGGGTCATGACATTCCAGGGTGAGAGGTAGTGGCCATGGCAGGGGCTGCGGGCTGAGTTGGGGTCTGCCTTTTTACTGTGGCTTAGCTAGTGGTGCCCTGTGTGACTTTGGGCTAGTCCTTCCTCCTCTCTGGGCCTCAGTCTCCTTATCTATGAAATAGCCACATTGGACAAGGTAGTCTGTTGGCGTAGCCCCTGGGTGACTGTGGACTGGCTGGGCAGATCAGGGCGCTAGAGGGGCTGATCATGACCTGGAGACCCCGAGACAGACCCCTGGGACCGCCAAGCCCACCTTCTCTGCAGGTCACCGGCTGGAGGACAACCCTGGCATGCGCCGGCACTTAGTGAAGAAGCCATCTCGAACACAGGTTGGGAGGGACAGCCCCAGTGGCCTGGCCCCCATCCTGCGCAGGAAGAAGAAGAAGAAGCAGCTAGACCGGAGGCCTCATGAGGTACAGGACCTGAGGGGGTGGGCCTGCAGCCTTCTCTCACCTCTGCTCCCCAGAGCCTCCCTTTCCCTACCTTTCCGCCTTGCCTGGTCTCCACGTCCCCCTGGCCTTCACCCTTGGCGCCCACCCCAGGTGTTTGTGGAACTGAATGAGCTGATGCTGGACCGCAGCCATGAGCCCCACTGGCGGGAGACGGCGCGCTGGATCAAGTTTGAAGAGGATGTGGAGGAAGAGACAGAGCGCTGGGGGAAGCCCCACGTGGCCTCGCTCTCCTTCCGTAGCCTTCTGGAGCTCAGGAGGACCATCGCCCATGGTAGGGACCCTGCAGGCCTGGCCTTGGGGCTGCGTACCCTCTTCCCAGACTGCAGAGCCTGTGCCAGGCTGCCCGGCTCCTGGGGACTACTCCCTGGAGTCCGGGGCCCAGGCGAGATCTGGCTGCCGCTTTGGGCATGTGGAACCAACTGCCTGCACAGCAGTGAGCTCTGAGGGGCAGAGCCGTGCCCCGGCACCTCACCCTGTACCTGGGGCACAAGAGATGACAGTCTGTGTGGATGAAACCAACAGATGCCTCCCTCCTGGGTGAAGAGGGGCCTCGCTCTCGTCCCATGCTCCATTTTTCACAACCACTTCTCTGGCTGGGCTGTGGCCACATGGGATTGTGTATCTGCCTGGGTGCACGTTTGTCTGCCTGGGCGAGTATGGCGGCTGGGAGGTGGTTTTTTCCTATCTGATGGGGCTGTCTCCCCTCCTCTGCCTGTGTCTCCAGGAGCTGCCCTCCTGGACCTGGAGCAGACCACTCTGCCGGGCATCGCACACCTCGTGGTGGAGACCATGATTGTGTCTGACCAGATCCGGCCGGAGGACAGGGCCAGCGTCCTGCGCACCCTGCTGCTGAAGCACAGGTGCCATGGTGGGGTGCCCAGGAGGGGGCCTCCTGGTTCAGCTGTCCCTCCAGGAGCACAGACTCCCCTGTGTGGCTTTCCAGCCTCTGCTTGAGCACGCCGAGTGATGGGGAACTCATTCTTGACTCTCCTTTGGACAGCACCAACCATTACAAAGTTCTTTCTTCCACTGAGGCCAAGAGATAGAGGCCCTGACCCTCCATTTCTTACTTTCTCATGACCTCAGTCCACCAGGAGCCTCTCCTCCTAACCTGCCTGTCTTCCTTTGCCCTTTCCCCAGCCACCCCAATGATGACAAGGACAGTAGCTTCTTTCCCCGAAACATGTCCAGCTCCAGTGTGAACTCAGTCCTGGGGAATCACCACCCCACTCCCAGTCATGGCCCTGATGGGGCAGTGCCTACCATGGCCGATAACCTGGGGGAGCCAGCCCCACTCTGGCCTCACGACCCTGATGCCAAGGAGGTCAGTTGCCGTTCTCGACCTGGGGTGGGGGAGTGGGAAGGCTTCTGGCTTCAACGGAGGCCACTGACGCTTCCTTGAGTGGGTCAGGAAGGTGGGATGCCTGGTACCGTACTAGGCATGTGGGGGGATCTCTAGGGAACGTGCACAAGGGCCCCTACTCTGGAGAAACAGGAGGGTTGAGTGGGAGGACGCAGCAGGCCTAGGGGAGCCATTTAAACAAGGTAAGGCGGAGGTGGTGGTCGGGGTTTGGGGAGGGGTTCCCTCCTGATGTAGGGCGCACCCTAGTAGTCTCCCTCTCGGCTGGGATGGGAGAAAGCAGGGCCCAGATCCAGGGGTGGGAGGGCAGAGTCCAGGGCTGGAGGAAGGGAAGGGAGGGCCTGCCACGGCCTCCGGTCTGGGTCCCAGCCCTATTTCAGTTCTGCGTCCTCAGAAGCCCCTCCACCTGCCTGGGGGAGACAGTCACCGGGGGAAAAGCCTGAAGCTGCTGGAGAAGATTCCTGAAGATGCTGAGGCCACCGTGGTGCTCGTGGGTAAGGATGGGTGGGCACTGGGGGCCGGGGCACAGGGGTCTCCACAGCCTCCACTGTGGTCTGCCCGTCTTGAGCTCTGGCCCGCAGGCCCCCTCTTCCTTCCCCGCCCTGGCCCTCACCTGCACCTCCCAACCTCTCTTGGCTCCAGCCCTTGCTTCCCCAGTCCTCTGCCAGCTTCCCTTCCAGTTTTCGGCTCTCTGGGACAACTGCTAATCCATACAGTGCCTTTGTGAGAATTAGGAAAAAGCACCCCTACCTTACGACCCTTAATTTCCATCTGTTGATAATTATGATAAACATATAAACGTATAAATGAATGTCTCCTTTCGGATGGGGTTTCTTTACACGGTGCACACCCTGCCCCACTGTATGTGATGGCTAAGACATCCCTGCAGGGCCTGCCTGGGCCGCTCCCCTGTGCCCAGCACCCTGTGCCTTATTCTCCCCCAGGCTGCGTGCCTTTCTTGGAGCAACCAGCCGCAGCCTTCGTGCGGCTGAACGAGGCTGTACTCTTGGAGTCCGTGCTCGAGGTCCCTGTGCCGGTTCGCTTCCTTTTCGTGATGCTGGGGCCCAGCCACACCAGCACCGACTACCACGAGCTTGGGCGTTCCATCGCCACCCTCATGTCTGACAAGGTTAGTCCTGCAGCCTGTAGGCCAGGCGCTCCAGGCCTGTCTCCCTGAGCCCCCCTCGTTCCCTGTCTCTCTCATTGCCCCCAGGGCACCCATGGATACAAGGCTGTTGGAGGCCCTCCTGGGTGGAGGCAGTGCTTGGGAGTGGGGGGAGGGCTGTTGGCTGAGGGGAGAGGAGGGAGTCCCCACAGCTGGGGTCGTGGGAGAGGGAGGTGGGAGCAGCCGGGACCTCCAGGTTCGGGTGACATGAGACTCGATGGGCTGGATGTGCGGGTCTTTGCTGTGGCTTCTCCTGGGCTTGGACAGGAGCTTGATGTTCCAAATTTGGGGTCCAGTACAAATAATGCCCTTTTTTATTACAAAATCATAAGCATGTAACTCTATAACATAACACTATCCCACTCAAGCACACCATATGACATTTTAGGTGAAACGTTCAAATTAAAACCTTAAATTATTACACCCATGTTATTACCCTACCAACCACACTCCAGCAGGCGTCACTTCTGCCGGACCCTGTGCTCACCAACCAACAGGACATGGCTGCTCCTCATGCTGAGAGGCCCTGGAGGCCTCTGTGCAGCCAGGGGTCAGCCCTTCCACTGTTGTGGAAAAGCCTGAAGGCTCCCAGGGGAACAGAGGGCAGGCACTTGGAGAGGCAGCGTTCAGGCTGTGGCCGCCGGCCCGCCAGGAGGGCCCCTGAGTCAGAATTTTGATGCTGGACTTGACCTGTGTGTGTGGCTGAGCGCCCTAACACCTCCTCCCGGAAGTCCTCTCTCGGGTTCCCTGGGTCAGCTCAGCCCCTGCTTTCCTGCCCCCAGCTGTTTCACGAGGCTGCCTACCAGGCGGACGACCGGCAGGACCTCCTGAGCGCCATCAGCGAGTTCCTGGACGGCAGCATCGTGATCCCCCCATCGGAGGTGGAGGGCCGTGACCTGCTGCGCTCTGTGGCTGCCTTCCAGCGCGAGCTGCTGAGGAAGCGGAAGGAGCGCGAACAGAGCAAGGTTGAGATGAGCGCCCCGGGAGGCTACGTGGCCCCTGGGAAAGGTTAGACCCTTGGGGGCCCAGAGTCCCACTGCCCCCAGGCTCCCCCCGCACAGCTTGTGAGGCCACGCCTCCAGCCCCATCCTGCCTCCCAGAGTCCTGTATGTGGCCTCCGGTCCCCTGCCCCCTGGGCCGGGCTGGGAAGGATTGAGGGCCTCCAAGCGAGAGGGGTGGTCTGTGTTCCAGCAGCAGCCCCTTGTTCCCCAGAGCTGTCGGTGGAACTGGGGGGCCCTGAGGCAACCCCCGAAGACGACCCCCTGCGGCGGACTGGCTTGGTGTTTGGGGGGCTTGTCCGGGACGTGAAGCGCCGGTACCCGCACTACCCCAGCGACCTGCGGGACGCCCTGCACTCCCAGTGTGTGGCTGCCGTGCTCTTTATCTACTTCGCCGCCCTCAGCCCTGCCATCACCTTCGGAGGGCTGCTAGGTGAGGGGAGGGGCCGAGTGGTTGGGGGCTCGCTGCCACCCGCAGGTCCCTGGGTCCCGGCATCGCGGTGATCGCTCTGTGGGTACAAGGGGATAGTCTCCAGTGTGACCACCCTGAGCTGCTGGGGCAGGGGAGTCCAGGGATCACTTTTGGGGGCTATCAAGCAAGAGGAGGTAGAGGATCCCATGATCACCTTGGGGTGGGGGGGCGGGGGTGAGGGGCTGTGTGTATTGCTCTGGGGGGCTGCTCCTTTCTTGGGTGCCCAGATTGGGGTAAGCTAGAAGAGGAAGAGAAGCCAGGCAGAAGCCAGGCCAGAGCCATGCCACGGATCCTTGCCCTCCCCAGGGGAGAAGACTGAAGGGCTGATGGGCGTGTCTGAGCTGATCGTGTCCACGGCTGTGCTGGGCATCCTCTTTTCTCTGCTGGGGGCCCAGCCGCTGCTTGTGGTTGGCTTCTCAGGGCCACTGCTGGTCTTTGAAGAAGCCTTCTTCAAGGTGACAGCCCTGCCCTGACCCCCCAGGGATCACCTGCCCCTCCCCTGTTTCTCCCTCCTCTCCCAGCCCAGGTGATAGGTCCCTGCTGTCTCTCCCTGGCCCCCCTTGGATTTAACCTTCCCTCCTTCCCCCACCCCATGGGGCCCTGATCTCCAGGGCAGACTGCTGTGGGTAACTCCCCCGCCCTCCTGGCCGCCAGTTCTGCCAGTCCCAGGACCTGGAGTACCTCACTGGCCGGGTGTGGGTCGGCCTCTGGCTGATGGTCTTCGTCATTGCTCTGGTGGCCGCTGAGGGCAGCTTCCTGGTCCGCTACATCTCGCCTTTCACCCAGGAGATCTTCGCCTTCCTCATCTCTCTCATTTTCATCTACGAGACCTTCCACAAGCTCTACAAGGTAGAGGTCCAGAGAGGTCTTGGGGGCAGGGCAGGTGGGCAGCACCCTGGGGAGAAGAGCATTGGAGGGGGCAGCATGGGGCCTTGAAGGCAGAGGGCTCGAAGAGGGGTGCTCTGTTGGGTGTGGGGATAGTGGGGCGGGGACAACCTGGGTTAGGTCTGAGCTGAAGGGGAAGGAGTCAAACCCATGGGGCGTTGGTCAGAACTCCAGGATTCATCTGCATAAGTGCATGAAAAAGTGGTCACTGTCAGCACTGTGGGACTGGGTGTCCTTGGGTCCCCTTTTGTAGAGGGGTGTGTGTATGTGTTGGAGCTGGATGTCCTGTGTTACTGTTGCCTGGTCAGTAGGTGAGGGGCCAATCTTCTCCCTTGCAGGCGTACTAATGATAATGAAATCAGAGTCACCTGCCCAGGTGAGCACTAATACAGACACCCTTGTAACCCATACAGGTGTTCACAGAGCACCCACTGCTGCCATTCTACCCTGCTGAGGGGGCCCTGGAAGCCAGGCTGGACCTGAATGGGAGCGCTCTGCCACCCACCGAGGGGCCACCAGGCCCGAGGAACCAGCCCAACACAGCTCTGCTGTCGCTTATCCTCATGCTTGGGACCTTCTTCATTGCCTTCTTCCTACGCAAGTTCAGGAACAGCCGCTTCCTGGGTGGCAAGGTGTGTGGTTGGCAGGAGTCTAGGACTCTCTTAGTTCACGCTGTCACTGCCAGGCTCTGCTCCAGAGAGGGGCTGCCCCTTCTCCTGGTCAACCCATGGACCTAAAACAAGTCTGGGCAACCCCACCCCCCATCAGAAGCCTTGAGAAGTCTAATCAGAAGAGGAATGTATGCCTGGGCTGGCTGACACCCGTGGGGTTTAATGGGACAGGTTGGGGAACTTCCTGAACCAGCTCAGACCCAAGAGAGCTCAGGGGTAATAACCCCTGTTGGTCTCCCGACCCTCACCTCCACCTCCCCTCCCTTCTCCTAAGGCACGCCGCATCATTGGGGACTTCGGCATCCCCATCTCCATTCTGGTGATGGTCCTGGTGGATTATTCCATCACAGACACCTACACGCAGGTGAGGGAGCCCCAGCCCCCTCTGGCAGCTGGTTCTCGCCCCAGGGCCTCGAGAGGCAGACTACCGCACGTCCCCATTGCCCCAGCAGCCAAGGTCAGGGCTGGAACCCAGCTTTCCTAGTGGAGTGGCAGTGACCTGCTGGGGCCACACTGAGATGGATGGGTTGGGGGTTTCAGAAGCAGGCACGTGGTCCCACTGAGGAGGCCACCCAGGGGGACTGAGGTTGTGTGTGACCCTTAGGCAAGAGTCCTGGAGTAGCAGGTATGGGGCTGGGGGCAGAATGACAGGTGACCCCACAGCAGGTTTTCTGACAGTTCTGGGGGTCTGGGAGAGGGTATGACATGTCTCTACCCCATGCTGAACCCGTACAGGGACAGTGACTTTGGAGGATGCCAAACTAATTTTGCCCAAATCTGTTCACACCCCAGTTCCCCGGAGCCCTGGTGCTGGGGACACACAGCTTGGTGGGAGCAGCTGCTGTGTGGGTTCCTAGCATGGGGGGCAGGGTCCTTGAACCCTGTCTTCCTTCTGGCCATGCAGAAGCTGACAGTGCCCACGGGGCTCTCAGTGACCTCCCCCCATAAGCGCACGTGGTTCATCCCACCTCTGGGCAGTGCCCGTCCTTTCCCGCCCTGGATGATGGTGGCAGCTGCTGTCCCCGCCCTCCTGGTCCTCATCCTGATCTTCATGGAGACCCAAATCACTGCGTGAGAGGGCTGGGGGACCCTGGGTGACGAGTGGAGAGTGGGGGGGTTTACGGCAAGGGGGACAGTCTCCCTAGGGTGCTTTGACATGTGTCAAGTGCAGGGTGGCACTTGACAGTCCTCAGAACACTTGGGCGGTACGTTCTCTCACTCAGTGATGCTCACGTTCTCTCACTTTGGTTAAGCTACAATAACGTGGTAAGATCTGGCGTCTGGCTTTTGTGGTGTTTTAAACATCCACAGTGTAGGAATTTGGCTCACATTTGCTTACATGTGAGAACTTTAATTTGGGAACTTGAAAGAGGAAGCTGGCAGGTCCCAGGAAGAGCTCTTCTCTGCCTGTGTTTCCCCCACCACCCCACCCACGCTGTGTGAGCTGGGCCGGCTGCCGGGCCCGACTTGCCCCCACTTTGTCCTCTCCCTGTAGGCTCATTGTCAGCCAGAAGGCGAGGAAGCTGCTCAAAGGCTCCGGCTTCCACCTGGACCTGCTTCTAATTGGCTCCCTGGGTGGACTTTGCGGGCTGTTTGGGTTGCCCTGGCTCACAGCTGCCACTGTCCGCTCAGTCACCCATGTCAATGCCCTGACCGTTATGCGCACTGCCATTGCGCCTGGAGACAAACCCCAGATCCAGGAGGTGCGGGAGCAGAGAGTCACTGGCGTGCTAATCTCCAGCCTCGTGGGTGAGAGCGTCCGCCTTGCAGGGCCCTGGTCCCTACCCCACAGACTTGCTTCTTGGACCCCAAGGCCTAAAATCAACTTTCTATTCCAGGCTTGGCCCAGGTCCCTTCTGAATCTCCACATGTGACCTGTCTAGTCTCTGCCCTGCCCACCAACCCTGCTTCTTGACCCTCATAAGCCCCCTTTTCCCAAGTCCTTTCCTGGTTCTCTGTCCTGCTCTGTCCTTTCTTGTTAATGGTGATGAGGCCCAGCTCATCCGTTAGATGGTCCACGTCCCCTCACCACTAGGCCTGTCTGTCTGCACAGGACTGTCCAGGGGGTCAGATTGGTCTGTGTCACCTCCTCTAGGCCTGTCCATTGTCATGGGGGCTGTGCTGCGCCAGATCCCATTAGCTGTGCTCTTTGGGATTTTCCTGTACATGGGAGTCACATCACTGTCTGGTATCCAGCTGTACCAGCGTCTGTTGCTCATCCTCATGCCAGCCAAACACCATCCTGAGGAGCCGTATGTGACCAAGGTATGGCCCGGAAGTGTGGGAATGGGGAGATGGGTGATGGGGAGAGGGAGAGAGCTCTTGAGTCCCCAGAGATGTGGGTGGGAGTGTGGTGAGACCTGATGCCTGTTCCCAGGTGAAGACGTGGCGGATGCACCTGTTCACCTGCATCCAGCTGGGATGCATCGCACTGCTCTGGGTGGTCAAGTCCACAGCGGCTTCGCTCGCCTTTCCCTTCCTGTTGCTGCTCACGGTGCCTCTGAGGCGATGCCTTCTGCCCCGGCTTTTCCAGGACAGAGAGCTGCAGGCGGTACGGGGTTGAGCTAGGGGCAGTGTCAGGGAGAAGACCTGGGTTCCAGTCTCTGATGCGCCGCCTGCTGGCTGTGACTGTCCACACGTTACCTGACCTGACATCTTACTTTCATCTGTGTAATGGGGCTCATTGTAGCTTCTACCTTGTAGGGTTGCTGTGAGACTTAGACACTAATCCGGGGAGAGCACTGAGTACAGCGGTTTGGTGTGAGTAGGCACGAGGCTGCTGCCGACAGCTGTGCAGGCTGCACGTTGGACAGAAGCACATAGCTGAGGGGCGGAGTGGGGTGGGGTGGTGCCAAAGTCCGTTTGAGCCCTATGTTTGTCATCTAGAGGAAGGGACCCCTTTTTGCAAATCACCCACCCAGACATGGTCTACAGAGGTATGCTGCAAGAGCTAGGAGCGGCCCCAAGAAAGTGCTTCACATGTGGTGTCGTTCGTCTCGTTGTTAGGAGCTGCCGCTGGAGGTGGGGGGGAGTGTGAGGTGTCGGCCCGAGGGAAGTGCTTCGATCTGGGGTCACAGTGCCTTCAGACAGTGAGGCCTGGGAAGGCCTGGGAGCCTGGAGGGCTGCTGGCCAGGGGAGGGGCTAGGGAGCTGAGGGGCTGAGTCGGCGTCCCCACCTCCACTGACCTTCTGCTCCTCCTGCAGCTGGACTCGGAAGATGCCAAACCAAACTTCGACGAGGATGGGCAGGACGAGTACAATGAGCTGCACATGCCTGTGTGACCCTCTGACACGGTGCCCCTCAGAGGCCTGGCACCTTAGTGACTGACGCCCGGGCCCCATCACAGCCCGGCTCCAGGACCAGTGGGCCCCTCACGACCCAAAGACGTGCCTGGAACCACGATGATGCCGCGGCCAGAGGGGCCCTCGGACTCTGTCCGAGGCTCTGACCCTTGTCTCATCCAGGTCCTTTCTCAGACCTGATCGGCACAAGCTTTGAGCTCATTATAACCACACCCCTTGTCTTGTGTGTGCCTCACTTTCTTGGTTCCTTGTCTGGTTTCTTAGGTCATATTTATCTATGTGGAATTGGAAGAATTGGAAGAATTCTATTTTCAGGGTCATCAAAACCGGAGAAGAGGGTTGAGGCAAGGACAGAATTCTTGGGGGAAAGGGAGAATCAAGACCACAGAAGGTCAGAGCTGGGCCTTATCACCCCCTTGAGCCCCTCGAGTGCAGCTGAGGAGCCAGTGGCTCAAGGTCTGGCTCAAGGTCACATGCTTTTAATCCAGCCCTTGTGTAGAAGGGTGAGTGGGGGAGGGGAGAAGGAGGTGGTTGCTCACTTTGGCCACCAGGGAAATCCGCACTTGCCCAGTGGCTGTGGTGCTACAGAGGGGAACGTACAATGTTTATCTCCTCTTCCTGATTCCTGGCATTCAGAAGAGCAGGGACGGTAGCCCAATCCCCTAGATGCCAGCCAGGGTGGTGCTGGATTTGGGATCCCTGGACCGTTTTAGATTCTCTCGGTTTAAAAGAGAGGCAGTTCTGGGATTCCTGAGGCCACTCCTTGTGAACAGTCTGTTACGCTAGAAATAACCTGGGGGCCTCGAGGAGGGTGCGAGCTAGGAGCTCGTTGCGTCACGGTTGCTCGGCAACCTGCGCGGGGTGGAGTCGCTGGTCTCGGCATTGCTATCTGGTGGCCGCTCTCTCACACTGCAGACTGCTGTTACCTGGTGGACCCGCTGTGGTCAAAGATCCCAGTCAAGCACCTTCAGTTCCTCCTTGGGAGACGAGGGGAGGCGGAGATGATCCAGCCTTAGGCCTGGATCCCGCATCCCCGTTAGCCGTTTCCACTGGAGCCAGCCCTTCTTCCTTATCCTCTTCCCCAGCCTCCTCCCAGGTGTTCAGGCCAACAGCTGGAGTCCTGAAGCTGGTCAGGAGAGAAGGGACAGGCTGCTGGGAGCCTGTTTGTTGTTTTCATGAGGAAGACTGCCCTCCCAGCTGTTCGGGGTTGTCACTCAGGTTTAAGCATTTCATTCCAGTCACCCCGGCTCCCCTGGTCCCTGGCCCTGTGATGGCTTCTGATAGCATCCAGCCTCTGATAGGCCACCCTTGCCTACAGGCCTAAGGACAAAATCCCTTTTCCCTGAAACTGGCCAAGGCCAGGTGGAATTTCAGAGGAACTTTGCTAAGGGGCAAAGCAAAGGCAAACGCAGAAGCCTAGAACATAGATGTGTACAGAGCAGGATCCAAACACCCATGGCAGGGGCCATGTCCAGAGGCATGGCTGAGGGGCTTTTCGTGCAGGACTCCATTCCTTTCTCCAGCCCTACCTTAGGTTGCCTGGCTCCCCCGTGGGCCTCAGTGGGCCCGGGCTCCCCTGTTTGCTCTGGGGGATGCTGAGACCCCCACAGGAAGGAACCACTTTTTCCTGTGCCTCTGAGACAAAAAGAAGACTTGAACCAGGTAGGCTTGGCTCTTTATTGGACACGGGTTGTGTCAGTCACCTCTGCTTGGCAGCTGAGAATTGCTGGTGTTCCTCAACAGGAAAATAAGAAATAAGAAGCTGGAGGCTTTTGAAAGAGAGAATGAGCCTCTGTCAGGGTGGCCTCTATTATAACTAGGCCCTGAGGCCTCAGAACTACAGGTGAAAAACTTTCAGTGAAGGTTAGGACCAGGCATAACCTCCGTCTAGTGAACATCTCCCCAGTATGACGTTCATGGCCAAGGCCTGAGAGTCCGGAGCCTTGAAGACCACTGCTATTCCCACTTGCCTGGCCCCTCCAACCTCAAGGGGAAACAGCTGCAGCATAGTGAAGTACCTGAGGCCAGATTTGGCGGAAACACATCCTGAGCTGGGCCTCCTTGCGGGGGTGCTTCCTCCTTCAGTGTGGGAGCCTGGGGAAGCCCTCAGAGCACTCGGGAAATTGCCACAACCCCAAAGCTTACCAGGGATGGGTACCTTGAGGGATGGGGGAGGAGAGTGGCAGTGGGGCCAGGTTGGGCACATAACGGGGAAAGACAAGGGGTAATGGGACTGTGGCCAACCCATAGGCAACCAGCTGACCTGGCCTGGGGCCTGAGCAACCAGAGGTCATTTTATTTGGGGACATTAGGAGTTTGTCCTAGAGTCATTGTAGCCCCTGTACTTCCTCTGACTTCCTCTTTGCTCACCTTCCAACCTTATCCTACTGGGGGACTGGTCATCTTCCAGCCATAGGGGGAATCAACAGAGAGAAGCCTCATCTGGCCCTGGTGTACTAGGGGGTGGGTTAGAGGCCACGTCAGTCTCCTTTAGACTTGAGAAGTGGGCATGTGCAAGGTGGCACAGCACCCTTCCAATGAGAAGGATAGCACGTCCATTGCCATCTTACCCCTCCCTTTGCAGCTTTCTGAGTGGGGTTAAGGCCACATCTTGGGCTGCTGCCCAAAGCTTTCATTATCCTTGGACAAGTTCAAGCCCATTTCAGGCCCCAAGAGATGCTCATTCTTTCTTCTACTTTGAATGAAGAGGGCGGCTGGCATTTCCTTTTCCATGCTGAGGATTTAGCTCACCTGAGACGTTCAGTGCCCTCATTAAAGTTTCTGGTGGTCAAGCTCCCAGACTATCTGTCTGGGTTGCCCTGGGCCCCTCTGTTAGGGCACAGACCTTGGCAACAATGTGTCCCATTAGGCAGCTTGTGTGACATCTCTTCTTGTATATAATAATCATGCCTGTTGACACATAGCGCTCTCAAAGGGAATTCTGAGCAGTAGCAGAAGGGCAATGGAACTCAAGGGCACTTGCACCAAGCACTGCCCTTGCAGCTGGTGCTGAGGCCGTTCTGAAAACAGCAATGAGACAGGTTCTGGGCAAACACTGAACAGGGGATTGACTCCAGTGAGGCAAGTAGGAAACCCAGGGGGAGGTGCCTGGTTCCCAGATCAGTCGTGTGATTGAGAGAGAACCTGATGGCTCACGTGACTCCACCCTGCACAGAGCGCAAACGCTAATGCAGTGTTGGTAGGGTTTCTGTTCCAGAAGGAAGATTTGATCTTTGAGACCTCTGATGAGATGATTTTCACTTTAGTAGGAAATATTTCTTTTTGTTGAACAACTTCTTTACCAAGTGCTGACTAAACACACAGCTGTCAGGCTGTTCTCTGGGTGGTGGGTGAGGCCCACTTGGAGCTGGGGGCCTGAAGGAGGAGCAGGGATCTCCTGTGACAGGCCTGCCAGGACCTTGGGAGGTGAAAGACAAGAGGGGGTGGGCAGATTTGAACAGAGGCTGGGAGCTGCTGGGATGACAAGGTTGGGGTGGGGGAAAGGGAGCACTGAGGAGCATGTAAGACAATACTTGGATTTGAGGTTCTCTCAGCGAGCTTGCCTGGACACCCCTGGCACCACACTCCCATGAGTTGTGCATGTTCGTCTCCTTTCTAGGCCATAGGATGGGCTGAGACCCAGCCTGAGGTTTTTTTTTGTATCCCTAACCAAAAACACCAGTGCCTGGTCATAGCAGTGCACAGAGGGCATAGGGCTGAGCAGGTGGCAGAGAAGGAAGGGCTGACAGGTCCAGGATGCTGCCCCATTTAGGATCCAGCAAAAGCCGAGGGTGACACCAGTAGAACTTTTACAAAATTCTGGAGTTGTTTTGATGATCATGTTTGGTAGTTTCCATTTCCAAAGGGACAACTGTCCCTTTTCCTGTGTCTGTTAGTAAGAATATCCTCAAAACCCAAATGGGCATTGTGTTTCTTTCTGGGCCAGCTGGAGCGAGAGATGCTGGCGATTCTGCATACTGGACTGCTGAGTATACAGTGGCAGGTGGGAAAGACCAAGTGCCATTAGAGGTCCCAGGAGCCATGGGACGTGAGATGGGGATAGATGGGGAGCCTGAGAGGGCACTGGGACTCGAGCCAGCAGAAAGCCTCGTGTTCCATTGTAGCTGTCCATCCCTCATCCACCAGTGGTTCCTCCCAGTGCTGATGGTGGAGGGGCCAGAGCAGCTTCTTTATCCTGGCTTTTGGAGGGCCCAGTGTGTACAGGGTTTTTTTGGTAAGAACTTTCCCCAAAGACAGGACTCCTGAGGCCTCCCTGCTTCCCCATTTTCTCTCCTCCAGCCTCTGATTTCTGGGACCCAGTCCTGCTCCCCCCCATTTCCACTGTAGCTGAAAGTTATTTATTATTACCACTTCTCCTTAGTATGGAAATACAAATACATGGTATGCATGTTTATTTTAGAAAGGACAGGAGCTATGCCTACTTCTGTTCTGTTTACCAAGCAGCCAAAGGGCTGTACAGCATACTCTAATGTTTGGACTGGTTGGCTGAGGTTGTGACCTGTGAGCTTCTTTCTGGCTCTGCTGATTTGACCCTCATTGAGGGCCTTATGGTCGAGTGGTCAGAACACAGCCTGGGGGTTGGGGTCCTGGGTTCTAGCACTCGCTGGTGACCTTGGCTACGACTCCTCATCCTCTGGGAGATTAGGGTTTTGGCTCCAGTGCCTCTTACCTGAACTTTGTCCTTCCAACAGACCTGATCACTGCCGTGCCTGCTCCTGAAAGGGCGGAAAGCAGGAGGCTGTGGGCCAAATGCTCTCTGGGGGAAGTTACTAGGCTTTAGCACTTTTTCCTTAGCCTCCCAGGTGGCAGAGTGCATAGATCTTGGGGGAGCCCACTTTTCCTTTCTGAGGAGAATTAGGAACTCAGGGACCACAGGGAGTGAAGTAGGGTGAGGGGGTGGAGCTGAGCAATGACCTTGGAGAATGACTTTGGGAGGCTTGACTGAATAATCAGACAAAGCTTTGAGAGATAACCAGAATTCAATTAGATAAAAGTTTAATATCCATGAGAACTGTGCAGCCCCAAGAAATAAGAAGCATATAAAAAGAGTGCAGGATTCTTTAGAATTAGAGGGAAAATATGTAATTATATACTTTAAGGATCAAGTAAATGCAAAATCATGGTTGGGGCCTGGGTGGGAGTTATGGACTGAACTCTGACTTGAAAACTAGTAATCAATTGGTAGTAATCAATCTCCTTGGCCACCTCCACCTTTAAGTTAGGATGTTGGAGACAAGAGAAAGAGACTGACTGGTCCACAGAGTCACAAATGAGGACCTAGTTGACCCCTACGGAATCTCTCATTGACTAGCAGCCTCAGTTAGAGAGAAGAAAATTATCTCCCTTATGGGTAGACATTTTAGCAGCCCAGGGAAAATTAAAAATTGAGCATACAGATGTTTAAGGGAATCATAACTGTAGCTTTTTTCAATTACAAATATTTTGTTGTGAACAGACAGCCCCCAGCTTACCATAGCTCTACTTTAAGTTTCTTGTCTTTACGGTGGTACAAAAATGATATGCATTCAGTAGAATGCATACTTTGAATTTTGATCTTTTCCTGGGCTAGTGGGTGTGAGGTGTGGTCCTCTCATGATGCTGGGCAGTGGCAGGGAGCCACAAGGACAAACAACTGGGAGTCTACAATGTAGCATCAAATGTGCTTTGACTTGCAATATTTTCAATTTACCATGGTTTATAGGGATTTAATCCCATGGTAAGTCGGGCATCTGCATTTTCAAGTGAGAAGAATCTGTGCGTATATTGTTGTCTTAGCCTGTTTGGGCTGCTGTGACAAAATACCATAGACCGGGTGACTTGGAAACAGCAGAAATTTGTTTCTCATAGTTCCTGAAGCTGAGAAGTGCAGGACCAAAGTGCTGCAGATTTGGTGTCTGGTGAGGACCTGCTTCCTTTTTCATAGATGGCCATCTGTGTCCTCACTGTGTCCTCATGGAGAGAGGGACAAGGGAGCTCTCTGGGGCCTCTTTCGTAAGGGCACTAATGGTATTCATGGGGGCTCCACTCTCATGACCTAATTATCTTCCAAAGGCTCCAGCTCTTAATAGCATCGCATTGGGGGTGAGGGTTTCAACACACGAGTCTCTGTGTGTGTGTGTGTGTGACAAGTATTTAGTACATGCCAATGATGCATTATATATACATGAAATTTTAAAGAGAATTTGGCTATTTGAATAATGGACCACTCTTAACACCATACTTTTATGTTTGTACTTGAATAATTGATTGAGATTTGTGATTTTTAAGTTGAAATCTTTCTAAGTTTGCATACAGATTGGGAATTTAAGAGAATTTAAGCTTCACTATTTTTTTCTGTGTGGTTAATTTTTTAAAGCTTCAAGAGTCACTTTACGACTTGGGAAAGTTTCTTAGTTAGATGAAGTACTTCCAAAGGAATTGAATATATTAAATTTATAAATGCTGCTTAAAATGTTAAAAAGGTTTAATTAACTAAGTGTTTAAATGAGACTGAACATTAATCAAAAGCCCTCTCAAAGTGATTGTTAATATTTTCTAGGGTTACACGTAGGATAATAAGACTCCTAAGCTGATTTTAAAAGCTTAAGGAAGAGCCATGAATTTCTGAAGTTCTACATTTAATAAATTAAATACTGATTTTCAAGACCCAAGTAAAGCCACGAGTGGTCTTTTCTGCACACAAAAGCCATCCTTGAGGACGTGAAAACTTTTCCTCCAACCAGTGAGTGGGTCTTCAGTGGTTCAGGAGGGAGGAGGGTGGGTGGGAAATTGAGAAGGGAAAATAAGATTTCAGTGTCGTTGGGATTGTCTCGTTCCCAAGGTCAGGCTATTCTGCCCAGCACTAAATTGCTCATCTCATGGGTAGAAACTATAATTAAGCCTATGCTCACAGGGAGGCGGGGGCGTGGTCGAGGTGGTTCAATATAGCCAATTAGGGCACTTGGCAACTGAGATAGCAGGTCGAGTTGTGATGGTTTTGGGCTTCCAGCAGCCCCTCTTAGCAAGCCCTTCTGGTTGGAATTCCAGTGTTCTGTTTTGTGTAAGTTAGTCTTCAAGTCATTTCACCTGGGCAAAAATAAGGATGTTCTGTGGTACAGCCTGAGGTTTTTGTCTCCCAGACGGATCTGAGAGTCAGACTTCTTACTTGTGTCCAACAGAATTTGGCTCTAGCCAACTTAAGCAGAAACAGCTGTTGAAGAGCCACTCCCAGAACCAATGGGAAAATCCAGTTCAGAAGTCATATTGGCCAGAACAACAGTCAAAGTCATGGCAGCTAAAACGTTTGGAGAGAACGTTGCTCTTACCACTGAGCATGAGATGACACAGTTCGATCCTCTGGTGGTGGGTTCCACCACGAGTATTGCCACTATGCTGCCCTGAAATGGCCACCAGAAAAGCTCTCCACCATCTGCTCCTTAGCATTGCTAGCACCTGGTCCAGACCTCAGATGCATGTGTCTGATTGGGTAACTTGTGCACCTGTGCCCAAGGTGCAGGGAAGCCTGGGAAAGAGTATGCGGCATTTAAGTTTCTCTGATGGGAGCTGGGCTTTCACTCGCTTTGAGACTCAGAGCCGTGGTGTATTGGGGCCAGCTTACAAGAGCCCATTGTTAAAATTTCAGAGACTTGAGCCAATTATTGAACCCAACCATTACCGAGCTGTAACTTATAGAAGGTGTACTTTCCCCTATACCTCCTACAAAGTACAACTGAAGATGCTGGACATTATATAAGAGAGGAACACAAGAAGATTCTGAAAGGAGGAGAGAAGAAGGCAGACCAGCTAGGGACCTCGGGACCTGAAAAACAATGCTTCGGTGAGTTCCTCGAGATTTCTTTCTTTCTTATTTTAAAATAATTTTTTATTTTTAAATTACAGTTGACATACAGTATTACATTTATTTCAGGTATAAAACCCAGTGATTAGACATTTATATAACTTATGTATAAAGTGATCACTCTGATAAATCCAGCACCCATTTGACACCAACTATGGTAATTACAATGTTATTGACTGTGTTCCTTATGTTGTGCTTTACATCCCTGTGACTCTTCTGTAACTACCAATTTGTACTTCTTAATCCCTTCACCTTTTCTGCTCTCCCTTTCCATCTGGCAACCATCAAAATGTTCTCCTATCTATGTGTCTGTTTCTATTTTACTTGCACATTTATTTTGTTTTTTAGATTCCATACGAAAGGGAAATCATATGGCATTTGTTTTCTCTGACTTATGACATGTTCTTTTTTTAAATGGCTGAGACATATTCCATTGTATATAGACACCATTTCTTCTTTATCCATTCTTCTATTGATGGACACTTAAGTTGTTTCCACATCTTGGCTGTTGTAAATAATGCTGCAGTGAACATACGGGTGCATATGTCTTTTCAAATTAGCGTTTTGTGCTTCTTCAGATAAATACCCAGAAGGGGAATTGCTGGGTCCGTCTTTGTCTCTTTTTATATAGCCTTTGTTTTAAAGTCTATTTTGTGTGGTATAAGTATTGTTATCTTAGCTTTTATTTTCCCATTTCCTGAAATATCTTTTTCCATTCCTTTACTTTCAGTTTGTGCATTTCGATCTGAAGTGAGTCTCGTGCAAACAGCATATATAAGGGTCTTGTTTTCTTGTGCATTCAGCCACCCTATGTCTTTTGATTGGAACATTTAACCCATTTGCATTTAGAGTAGTTGTTGATAGATATATATTTATTGCCATTTTGTCAGTCATATTTTGATCTTTTTTCTTCCTTCGTAAAGAAGATTCTCTAATACTTTTTGTAATACTGGTTTGGTGGTAATGAGCTCCTTGAGTTTTTTCTTGTCTGGGAAGCTCTTTCTCCTTCAATTTTAAATGATAGCTTTGGTGAGTAGAGTAATTTTGGTTGTAGGTTCTTGCTTTTCATCACTCTGAATATTTCTTGTCAATCCCTTCTGGTCTGCAAAGTTTTTGTTGAGAAATCAGTTGACAGTCTTATGAGAGCTCCCTTGTAGGTAACTAATTGCTTTTCTTTTGCTGCTTTTAAGATGCTCTCTTTGTCTTTAAACTTTGCCATTTTAATTATGATGTTTCTTGGTGTGGGCTTCTTTGGGTTTATCGTGTATGGGACTTTCTGTGCTTCCTAGGCTTGCATGTCTTTCTTCTTCACCAGGTTAGGGAAATTTACAGTCATTATTTCTTCAAACAGGTTCTCAATCCTTGTGCTCTCTCTTCTTCTGGTACTCCAGTGATAAGAATGTTGTTACACTGGATGTCCCAGAGGTCCCTTAAACTATCCTCGTTTTAAATTCTTTTTCTCTTCTTGCTGCTCTGCTTGGGTGTTTTCTGTTGTTACCTTGTCTTACAAATTGCCAATTTGATCCTCTGCTTCATCTAATCTGCTACTGACTCTTTCTAATATGTTCTTCACTTCAGTTATTGCATTATTTGTTTCTGACTGGCTATTTTTTATGGTTTCTATCTCGTTTTTTACACCATTGAATTTCTCACTAAGTTCCTTTAGTATCCTTATAACCATTTTTCTGACCTCTGTCTGGAAATGGCTTGGGTAGACCCTCAAGTTGGGTGGGACGGGGTCTCAGGGAATCACCACAGCAGGGTAAACAGGGTTAACCAGGCTGATGGAGACTCAGATGTGGTACCTCCCTGTGCCTGCAGGTGGAGGGCTCAGCGAAGGGACAATTGCTTCTGCCAGTTTTTCTGTGAAAGAAAGCTGCCCCTACAGCCCTTGTGTCAAAGCCAGATAATTCAGTCCTTCCCCGTATGTCCCTGGTGCCTTTCAAGCTGCTGCCCCAGTGCTGGAGCTCCGAGTGAGTGAGTCTAAGTCTGTGTGGGCCCTTTAAGAGGAACATCTGGGACTGCAATAGCGCCCCCTCTCACTCAGTCACAATCTCTGCTGGTTTTACAGCCAGAAGTCATGGGGACGTCTCTTCCTGGCACTGGAACCCTGGACTGAGCAGGCCTGACATGGTCCTGGGATCTTTCACTCCTCAGGGGAACCAGCCCATTCCATGTCTCCACCCTTCCTACTGGTCTTGACGTGGCTTCTTCTGTATAGCCTTAGTTATTGGAGTTCTGTTCGGCTAGATTTTGGGTGGTTTTCAGGGATGGTTGTTCTATAATTTAATTGTAATTTTGATGTGGCTGTGGGAGGACTCCAGTACCACATTTATCTCCTTTGTCATCTTCCCTTGAGATTTCTTTTTGCCTCCTGTTTCCCAGACTTGGAGCTGAAGAAGCTGGCAACCAGAAATGCCAATGGGTGCAGACAATAAAGCTCCAACAAAAGTCTGCTCTCTCTGGCCAAACGACCAGGAAAGAGCAACATAGCAAGACAGAAAATGTTCAGACAATGACTGCTAAACACCAGAGACAACCCTCAGCACCTCCCCACTCATGCTAACAAAAGCTAAGTGAGGAGACTAGACTGCTAGCCTTGAGAGGCTGTGACAAGGTACCTCAACATCTATGCTGGTGTGGTGTCACAGAAGGCCAAGCAGGAGGCCTGGACTTCCGCATTCACGTAGCAGGGATGAGGCAGCTTGGTTGCCAAGGCCAATGCTGGGAGTTCTAGCTAGTGCAATGTGCAAGAAAAAAGAAATAAGAGGCATGAGAGAAGAAAGGAAGAAATGTAGTTGTCCTGTTTGCAGATGACATGATTGTCTACATAGAAAACCTTAAGGAATCTATAGAAACAAAACAAAACTAGAAATAATAAGTGTGTTTGACAAAGCCACAGGATACAAGGTAAACACACAGAAATCAGTTGTATTTGTGTATATTAGTAATGAACAAGTGGACACCAAAATTAAAAATACAATACCATCTATACTAAAAAAAGAAATTCTTAGATAAAAATTGAACAAAAATGTAGAGGGTCTATATGCTGAAAACTGCATACAATTGATGAAAGAAATCAAAGATCTACATAAATGGAAAGACATACTGTATTCATGGATTAGAGGACTCAATCTCATAAATATACCAATTCCTCCTAAAATGACATATGACTTTAATGAAATTTTTATTAAAATCTAAGCAAGGTTTTTTGGTAAATACAGGCAAGGTTACATTTGCAAAATTTATATGGAAAGGCCTAGTAGTTAACAGCTTAAACAACTTTGAAAAAGACGAATAAAGTGGGGTGAATTAATTTGTCTGATTTAAAGACTTACAACATAGCTATAGTAATAAAGACTATGTGACATTGGTGAAGGAGAGATGCATGGATTTGGAACAAAATAGAGACCTCAGATATAGACCCACACAAATAAGCCTGATCAAATTTTGACAAAAAATGCAAAAAAAAAAATCAATGGAGGAAAGATAGTCTTTTCAACAAATGGTGCTGGAGGAATTGGACATTCATAGGTAAAGAGATGAACCCTGACTTAAGTCTTATATACAAATGAATTCAAAATAGACCATAGATTTAAATGTAAAACTTAAAATTGTAAACATTTTAGAAAAATATAGGAGAAAGTCTTTGGGATGAAAGGCTAGGCAGAGTTCTTAGTCTTGAAAACAAAGGCATGACTCATAATAGGAAAAACTGACCAATCAGACTTCATCAAAATTTAAAAATTTTGCTCTGCAAAAGACCTGTCAAAAGGAAAGGAAGATAAGGTGCAGAGGAGAAGAAAATATTAGCAAACCACACATCCAACAAAGGACTAGTCTATAGGACTAGCATCTAGGCTATATAAAGAATTCCCAAAACCTAATAGCAAAAAATACAATCCAGTCACAAAAATAGGCAAAACACTTGAAGAAATATTTCATTGGAGAGGATAGGCAGAAGGCAATAAGCACATAAAAAGCTGTTCAACCTTATTGGCCATTAGGGAAATGCAAATTAAAATTGGAATGAGATATCACTACACTCTTATCAGAATGGCTAAATACAAAATCGAGACAACACCGAAGGCTGAGGAGGGAATGGAGAAACGGGATCACTCACACGTTTCTGGTGGGAAGGTAAAATGGGATAGCCACTCTGGAAGACAGTTTGGCAGCTTCTTAAAAACCTAAACATGCAAGTACAATATGACCCAGCAATTGCACTCCTGGGCATTTCTTCCAGAGAAATGAAGACTTATGTTCACACAAAAACTTGTACACAAATGTATGTGGCAGCTTTATTCGCAAAGCCCCAAACTGGAAACAACCCAGATGTCCTTCGATGGGTGAATGAATAAACAGACTGGAATATTAGCAATGAAAAGAAATGAAGTTTTGGTACACATAACAGCCTGGATGAATCTCCAGAAAATCATGCTGAATGAGAAAAGCCAATTCCCAAAGGTCACACACTGTATGATTCCATTTATATAACATTTTTAAAGTGGCAAATTGTAGAAATAGAGAACAGGTTAGTAGTTTCCAGGAGTTAAGGAGGGGCTGTGGGTAGGAGGGACGTGGGTGGCCACAAAGGAGCGTGTGAAGGGTCATTATTGTGATGGCCCTTGGCTGGGTCAAGGTCAACACCCTTGTGATATTGATCTCAGAGTGAAAAGCTTAATTTAAAAGAGTAAATTATATAAACTCAGTTAAATATATTCTATTGAAAACAACAGTGTTCAATACTCAAAATATATCACTTCCTATTATTTTATTTTACTACTATCTGTGCTCTTTAAGATATTTACACCAGCTCTTTCTGTATGGCAGAGATAGTCCAGAATGATGTGCTATTGCGCCTCTCTCCCCAATAATACATTCAGTGGCAGCAAGGTGACAGCTAGAAATCAGCCACGGTGGGAGTATCTACACCACAGAAATGAGCAAACACTGCAAATTAGGTCTCCCTTCCCTTCATAGTAGGTTGAACCTTTACCAGGACACTGATGCTGATAAGATAAGGAACTTCCCAAACATAAGCAGTGGGGTTAGATACTCTATGACCGTCCTCACACCCAATCAAGTAACACATGTCCCTCCAAAAATAGACAACGATTCAGATCAGTTTCGAGAAGAGGAAGAAGTTGGGCTCTTCTTCGGGCTGCTTCCTCTCTACTTGCTGCCACTCTAACCTTGCACGTGGCCGTTGTGGACTATGGGAAAGTGGGTGCCAGCATGAATCCTGGCTGTTGATATTCTCAGTTTTTGAATATTCAGCAGACAAGTGGCAGAAGTGTGGCACTCCAAGGAATAGAGCCTTATGAATGCTCAGATTTCTGTATATTTTCCCCGAGGCAATGTCCTCTCTACTCTCTCCCCATTACATTCTGATGCTTTCTTCAGCACCCTGATGTAGGAACCATGGGTTTTGCTTCTCCGGCAACTTTTCCTTCCATGCTTCTCTGTTTGGCTGTAGGTGGGATGGGAGTGGGGAGAGCTGGGCCGGGGTCTGGTCAACCATCATACCCCATCCAACAGCTATAGAGATTGGTCCACTGGCATGCACAGACAGTGGGTATAAAGAGTACTCTCCATTTACTAGGGATGCTAAATTGGCACTGGTAGCATCCACGCTCCCTCCCACAAAGAGAAGGCCTCTGTGTAGCCAGAATGTGGCCAACACAGAGCTGGGCAGGGATGAAAGAAACAGGCAGACAGATACGAGTCTTGTTTGGGCCGAGTCCCTGGGAACCGTTGAGGCCCTGTTCCCTGTAGCTTGTCCTTCCTAGAAAAATTCCATTTTTGGCTTAAGCAAATTCTAGCTAGGTTTTTTTTGGCACATGCAGCCAAAAAAATTCCAGATAAACACACATCCCTTATAGAGTCTCTTGTGGTCTCCATGGCTTCTCTTCCATCCTCTGGTTCTCCATCCTTCGCCCCTCTATTTGAAATTTACATATGCGATTTAAGACTGCCAGCCACAGCCTAAACCCAAGGGAAACAAACCCCTTTCTGCTTACAGATCTGGTTAACTCACAGATAATCTTCAGAGGTCCCCTGAGCAGGCTGCTTCCCTCCTCTCAGGGTCTTTGGATGCTGCAGCCAGCCGTGGAGTTGAGGCAGAGGCAGGAGAACAGCATGGTTCTGCTGTTTGATAGCCTGAAAGAAACATTTGGGTAGGAATGCACTTCCTTTTTCAATATAGACGAAACCTCCCCAAATCAAGCCAAATGTCTGTGAGAAACATTTTATGGTCGAAACTGATTGGGTGCCAAGACACACCTCTGTCTCCGGCCCCCACACTCCCTGATTTATTTTGGCATCGGAACATCTGTAGCACTACCATCTAGCCACGTGTTCACTTTCTGTCGGCGCAAGGGTGTAAACCGCATATGGTTTGTTTCAATGAGCTTAATTGTTTTTGCTATTTAATAGCTAATTGTCTTAATTAGCTTCCAAAGCACAACAATGCCGACAACGGTAATGACTACATCTTGTCCATATGGTTACAGAAGACGGATGAGTCAATCTCCCGTCCTCAGGCTACGGGAGTCTCTGGAGGAGAGCTGGGCAGAGGCGAGAGGAGGGAGATAGAAGTCCTCCAGGGACCTGACCCGGCCTTGAATGCCAACCCTGAATATTAAGAATAAATGAGGAGGTGATGGACAGGGGAATAAAATAGGAGAATGAAGGATTTATGTAGGACTTGAGTCATCTATTTTCTTAATGTACATACCATTGAGTGATGCGGGGTGAATAATAACAACACATTTCACGGTGCCAGCAGGCTATATTGGCTCTGATCTGAAGAGGCGATGTTCAAAGATCAAACTGTGGGACACGGGACGTGAGAAATGCCCCGCCGTGCTATCTGTCTTAGGGAAAGCTGGTACCGGTCAAAGCCTGGCTGACATTTCTTTGGCAAATCTGGCTTAGATGGAGTTCAGAGCTAGTGGCTGGCATATATTAGGAGCTTAATATATGTTTTAATCAGCACCTGTCAGGAAATCCTTTGGGCTCCATCTTCAAAATATATCTAGACCCTGACACTTAGCATCTTCTTTAGCGTCGCTATCTTGCTCTGATCCGCCACCATCTTTGACCTCCCCGCTTCCAGCAGCCTCCCCACTTGTCTGCCTGCCATTTATTCTCGACAAAGCAGCCAGAGGGATCTTTTAAAACATAATTTATAATCATATCACTGCTCTTCTCAGAACCCTCGATGGCTTCCCTCTCACTTGGAATAAAGCTGGAGTCCTAGCGCTGATCGGCAAGGCCCTACCCAATCTTGCCTTACCTTTCTGAGCTCACCTTGCCCCCACTCCCTCCACTGTATCTGCACACCACGTGTTCACGCTTTAGGGCTGCGCTGCTGGTTCCGTTCCCACCGGCCCATGCAGTTAGTGACTCTCGTATGGGATAGTGCACATACAGAACATTTCCATCATCACTGAGAGTTCTACTGGGGAGTGCTGCTTTAGGGACTTGACACAGGCTGGAAAACTCTGCCGAAACGTAGCCACATGGCCAAGTCTCAGATCCCAAGTCTTGGCTCAAATGAAACCTTCTCCAAGCAGCCCAACCTGATTTAAAAATCTCAGCTTACAACCCAGCTGCCCCTCTGGTTGTTCCTGCTTCCCTCAGTCTTCTCTACTTTCCATAGCACTTAACAGCTTACAGGTTATTAAGTTAGTAATTTATTATGCTCATTGATCACGACAGTCTCCCTCCATGAAATGTACACTCCAAGAACAGAAGTTTTGGCTAGTGTTGTCCGCTCTTGTATCCCTAGCACGTGGAACCGTGCTTGGACCAGAGTTAGTACTTGGGAACTATTTGTCAAAGGAATTAGTTGATGGGTCAGCGTATTTGAAGAGCGCCTGCTGTGTTCCAGGCTCTGTGCTAGGCACTGGGGTGACATAGAAGAATAACATAGATTCTGTTCCTGCTGTCTTAGGGTTTCTATTCTAGTGGGAGACACAAGCAAACAGATGCTAATACAAGTTCTGAAGGTTCTATGAAAGAGTCAAATAAGGAGCAGAAATAGAGAATATCATGTGTGTCTATATGTGTGTGTTGGGGTGGGGACACTTTTTCATGAGGACACGGCAGCTATGTAAGGAAGGCCAGAGGGAGAGAGAGGTTGCAGGGGAGGGCTGAAGAGTATGTCAGAGGGAAGACAGTGTGCAGGGGCCCTGTTGCGGGCAGGGCTGCAGACATTTGTGAGTGCATGGTGCTCGGGAGATGAGCGTGAGTTATGAACCAGCGCAGATTGGCCACGGAGTGAGGGCGGCCTTTCTGGGCATGGTACTCAAAGTGTGGTCTTAAACTGACAGGTTAGAAATGCAAATTCATGGGGCCAACTCCGGACTTGGGAATTTGTTTTAACAAGTTCTTCAGGCGATACTGTTGCTCACTGTTCTGTAACACTGTGCCCTCTATAGAATCTAAGCACAGGCGGACACCTGATAAGCATTATCTGAATGAATGAATGAATGAATGAATGAATGAATGAGTGAGTGAATGAATGGGGGGAATTCGTGCAACAATTACCACCGTGCCTGCTCTCCTTCTTTGGCAGAAGCTCAGATGGTGATTAGCGTGGAATATATAGTGATGCTTCCTTATTTACTGAGCTGGAGGGCAATCATTAAGGGGAAGAATGAAAGAGAAGAAAATACCTGAGTGTCATAGGAATTCAGAGATTTAGGTTTAGGGAGTTGGGTGAAAGGCATTCCTGAGGGGGGGGAGGTGGAAAGCAGAGATTGAAGGCCAGGAGGAGCAAGGCTTGATCATGGCAGAGAGTGGGGGCCCCCAGCTGAAGGGGCAGATTGTGTTTGAGGAGGCGGGTACGATGCTGGCAGGGGGACAGGTCTCTACTGCTGGTGTAGGAAGGGGAACTGGTCTCTGGATGTTTTTGGGAAGGTCACGTTGCCATTTGCAAAGAGATTAGAGTGACAAAATGTGCAGTGGCTCTGGCCTGACTCACAGAATTCCTTAGCTATGCATTTAATGCTTAAAAGAGCAGAAAGGTACCGTCACCACCCAGTGTTTTCCATGTGCCACACACTGTTCTAAGCATCGTACAGGCATATGCTCCTTTGATCCTCCCAGTTCAATGAGGTGGCCACTCGTATTATTTGACCAATGAGGGGACTGTGACACAGAGAAGTCAAGTCACTTGCCCCAGACCACCCAGCCAGTAAGAGGTTGAGCCTGTTACTGAACCACGGCATTCTGGTTCCACCACACTGTCTAGCCTCGATTATACTCTTAAGTCCAAAGGAACTTGGGGACATATTCTCTGCCTTGCTGCTCACCAGTCCTTTTGGAGGCCCTCTTACGGGGAGGGTGAGCTCTTTAGGATATCCCTCCTTCCTGGCTCCTTTCTTCCCCCCTAACCCCTCCCCCCCCAGCCCTGTCCTCTCCCTGGGTCCCAGTCTTTCCTCCTCTAAGCTCTGGTTGCTGTGGCCTGTGTGCCAGTCCATTAGCTTCATGCTCTGCAGGAAGAAGGCAGAAGCTGTGGGCATATCCCCAGGTCTGGGGAGGAGTGGAATTGGACTTTACGAGGCTTGAAGTTTATATTATTTTGGGGACTTTCTTTTTAAAAAGAGATAATTCAAACATATTTTCCTTTTGCAAATTTTACAAAACCATTGACCTTGTTTGTCCATGGCCAGCCCTCACCTCCTACTTGGCAATGCTTTATCATTCTAGCTTAGGAGAGAACAAGAAAACTCCACTCTGATTAGGAGTTTAGGGGTTTATTTAGGAGAACAGGGGTTTATTACAGGGCAAGGCAGCAGGCAGAGGGCTCTGCTGTGTTTGCGTTTGAAGTTAGGACCCCACTGTTGTGAACCAGAACCTGTGGACTGCTTGCCAGAGAAAGAGCTGGCAACCTCCTGGCTAGGCTCCCTGGGACAGGCCGCCATTGATGCAGAAAATGACCCCGAACCCTTCCTATCTGCTGGCTTTGCTTGTATTTTAGCTTATTTCAGCACACGTTTTGTACACAGAGCCCAGGCAGGCTGTAGTATCAGCAAGCCCCTGGCTCCTTATATTGAAGTAATAGAACAGGTAGCAAAGCTAGATTTGCAGCTTCTATAGACAACTGCTTTTCCGGGCCCCATTTGGGCAGGAAAGGGCATGCCAGAAACCGGTTCTGGCCTGTTCTTAAAACAGGGACATGACTGTGGTGGCCTTGGGAGCACTGATTGAGAGATTTGAACAGGTTTCAGGACAGGAGAGGCAGAGGCAAGCCAGGGCTGGGGAAAGGGCCCAAAGGTGAGGGATGAGGGATGGGGCAGGGAGTTGTGCATCTGGAGTGGGGATCAAACTCATACGTTTTCTGTAATCGTGACCCGCTAGGTTCTAAAGGACAAATGCGCCACTCCAAAGGGGGTGACGTGTGCTCTCAGCGCGTGTACCGCCAACTTCACTGCAATTCTCTGAGGACTAATCTAGGCCACTGAAAGCACCCACTGGATATTCAAACATTCTCTCTTTTCATTTTCTTCTCTCTCCGAGGAAATTGACTGTCAATGGCAACTTCACAGACAGTCCTGAGCTGTGAATTAGAGCTAAACCTCAGTTTAGCAGTCCCGGGATTTACAATCATAACCTCTCAGAACTGAACTATTAACCAATTCAAACACGAGTATATTAAGTTGCCAACCGCGGCTTTAGCAATTACCAAAGGCACCTGGTCAGTCACCAATTCTAAAATCGTTGGCATTGCTGCCTCCTCTTTAATCAGGTCACAAGCTTGGGGAGGCCGAGTGTCTCCTTTTTGCCCGCCTCCTTCACGTTGTCCCTGGAAGAGCTGTAGGGGCCTGGGTGGGATGTCTTTTTGGTCCTTTTTCCTCCTCCCCTCCAGGAATTAGGTGTTAAAAGTCAAAGCCTGCAGATGGTGACACTGAGAATTAAGTGCTAAATGTCTGAGCATCTTGAAAGGTGCCATTCCTTTTAAGGACTATGTCATTGGAGCAAGAAGCAGAACCACAGGCAGACTCACCTGGAAAGTGAGCGGTTGAGTGTGTTGTAACAGAAATACTTGTTGAAGGTAACAAGTGAAGAAGGCAGATTGACCTTGAAAGCAGAATGTGTTTTTATCAAGGTGACCGTGTAGTGAATACTAATCCTGACTCTAAATGTGTGAACTTGGGCTGGCACGTTCCCTGTTCTGATTCCAGCTGGTTTTGATCAGTGGTTGCTAAAGGATGGGGATTTTAGGCGATGTGTGTACAACATTAATAACATCAGAGAAAGGGATGCTGCTTAGTCACACCTTGACTTTACCATTCACTAGGTAAATGACCTTGGGCAAGTTACTTAATCTCTCTGCCTCAGTTTCCACATTTCTCAAGGAATAAGACCGATACCTGCCTTTTGGGGCTCTCGGGAGAACTATGCCTGGCACATAATGCCGTGGAAGCGTTCGTTGTTATGATGAATTCGTTTCCAATACTTCTGATTAGGTCCCGGGAAGGTCTTAGTGTGGTGCTGATGGGTCCTTCGTAGCCACTCTCGGCACTTGGTAATCTCCCTGCAGCAGAGCAGGGCTCAGTTTCAGAGTTAGCCGGGATAGAATCATTTGTTTTTCATATTTGTTTTGTGGTCACCGCATTTTTACATGGCATGTGAAACTGATTTTCTCTTTGTAACAGTGGTATAAGTTTTTAAAAGAGTAACTTCATTTACAACAAATGCAAGTTGATGCAAGCAAAAATACTAAGAAAATAGTGGACAGGAGAGGAAAATGAAGAAGACAAAAGCAATGAAGGTGGGCCATGACCGAAAGGAGCAGTAGACCAGGCAATCGTGTCTGAAAGCATTCTAGCACAAAAACACTGAGATCAATGACGCATTTGCGCATTTTTATATTGAGGTGAGGGTGCTTCAGCAGGAAGCTTCCTCCTGGCTTCCTTTTGCCCTTCCATTTGTGGACGGTCACAGAGATGAGTCATGGGGCCAGGCCAGGGACTGCCCGATCCTGTGTCCACACGCTCCCCATAGTTCTGTCCCCTCTGACCACAGGCGGGGAGGCTCCCCGGGGAAACAGGTGGACTGGTCATCAGAGCAGGGCACGGTGTGAGTGTGTGTGTGTGTGTGTGTGCATGCATGTATGTGTGAAACTACACTGGAGAGTGGAATTGTGAAAAACTGATCATTTTGACCACTTGTGAGCAACTGACATGCTTTGGTTAAGCCTGAACACATGGCTTCCCTTTCCAGACATCAGAGTCCTCACTCCTAAGTGAGAAAGGGCGGATTGTCCAGGTCTCAGGAAAGCAAAGGGAATGAGCAATGAGCTACAGCTATTACCATTGGGGGAGGAGGCTGGGCAAAATTGGGTCAAGACAGCAAGAACTGAAGAACATGTGTTTTTAGACAAAAATAGATGAAAAAAGATGGAAACACAAGATTCAGGAAATGACATCACCTAACTGAGTCATTACAGAGAGGCAGCTTTGGCGACTATATAAAGAAAATATGGGTAACTTAAGTCATAATTGATAGATAATATGGGTGGTTGAAATAAAGGCCTTTAATGAAACTTCCCACCAGGAGAATTTCTGTTTCTATAACTCTGTGCCTTGGACTTCCAGAATCCTCCCCTTGGGGCTGCCTTGGGGATCCATCCTAGGGCAGCTCCGGACTAGTCCTGCATGAGCAGAGGCAGGATACCTATTCCACTAGAGTGTCCTGCTATTACTATAAACTAAATTCTTCCTGACTTCTTTCCTCCAAACCTCCTGTTTGCATCCATGGTATTCCTGTTGTACAGGGCCCAAGGTTTGACACCTTTGGGGTCATAGTCCAATTTCCCTTCTCTTTCATTTCTCCATCTAGCTAGTCATTAGCTCCTCAAATGTTTTCCGAGCAATTACTACAAGCCCAGTGTCTTTCTGTTCATTCTTCCTGTTCACACTGCCATCTTCTTCAGCTGATTCTTCATTTAATAAACACCAAGTGCTTAATGTGTGCTGGAATGTGACCCATGTCATCTTATGCCTGATTCCTTGATCACAGTACCTGGCATATAATTGGTGCTCAGGAGGTAATTTGAGTTGATATAAGAATGTGTCAGTCTTTTCTCTCCTGCTGGGGATGTTTCTGTTGCATTGTGGGGAGAGAAAACTCTCATGGGACCCTGGTCCAGTCTGAATCCTTAAGACGTCTCTGAAACTGACATTCTCCTGTTACTGGATGGGATCTGGGCCCGGCGTGGATCTGCCTAGAGCCCGCCAGTGGTGTGCAGGTTCTTGACTTCGTGTAGGAAGGATTTTACAACATAAGTCCAGGTGATTTGGCGAGTACCTTTATTAAAGCTAGGGGCAGTGAAACAAAGAAAGAACTTAGGGTAGAAGAAGCAACAGGAGAGAGCCTAGGCTGTGCCTTGCTTTGGCTCCTAGAAACGTTACAGGAAAAAAGTGGGGTTGCTGTCAGCTCCCTGGGAAGTGAAGGTCACAGTGGGGTTGCTGTCAGCTCCCTGGGAAGTGAAGGTCACAGTGGTAGAGATGAGCCAAAGCGAGGCTGCTTTTGGCCGGCTCACTGGGAAGTCAGAGATAAAGGGGGCCTTGGAGACAGGATCAGGGGTAAGCCCAGGAGAGCTGCTGCTGCCTTCTGGTCCTCTGGTTGCAAGTTTTGTGGGGACCCTTAGAGTTTATGAGGAAGTAAAAAGTTTATGCCCTGAGAAGGGGTATGGGGGAGTTCACACCTGGTCTTTGTCTTGAGGGTTTTATCTCTCTTTTGTGGGTGAGAATGTTCAGGGAGGGTTTCAGCAGAATATTCATTAGCTTTTCAGGTGAGTTTTTAATATGCTGATGCATCAAAATGAGCATAGGGGGGCGGTTTGGGATTATCCTTTGGCCTTCTCTACTGTATGACTTTTATCTTGGGTCTGTCTGGTTCTAACGAGGTTTCTGTTATTTGTTTCTCTGACTTCATCTATCCCTTGGGTTAGGCTGGCACAAACAGCATTAGTTGGGTCCCTATTTTCTATTTTCCCAGACCAGGGTGATTTAAGCTATGTATTCTCTGGTGAAGGAGGAGAGGTATAAACCATTTGCTCTCAAGTGTCCTTGGTTAGGAAAGATAAGGTCTTGAAATTCACTAGCTGGCTATAAGTTGTTCAAATTGTTTGGCCTTGTTTAATTGTCTTGTCTCAGTTTCCCTATTCCCCTTGCTCAGGAATTGTCCTAGCTTGTCACTATCTTGCCACACTCCTAGTAATCAGGTCTGGGGATCCTGTACTTCTTTGTATCCCTACAAAAGCCTAACCCGGGAGTGTGGGAAGACAGCTGGATCCATGGAGTCTAATTCACTGGGTGCCCAGACAGTCAGCTAAGTGAAGGTATGAATCTGCAGGCAGCTGAGGGCCACTGGAACCATAGAGGGACATCACTAGGCATGTTCTGCCTTAGGTCCTTGATCTTTAAGTTAAGCTACCCCCTGCTTTCATCCTTTAATCAATGTCAGAGAATCCTTTTTCATTGGGGGAACCTAGTTACTATTTTTATTACTAGGGGTAATTGACAAATGGTATAGAAATAATATGTAGTCAAATTGAAGCCCAGTGTGGAGAAACAGCTTGTTGACGTAAGAGGGTGCTTTATTATAGATAGATAAATTTGTCTCTTGCTCATTGAATACCTAATCGGACTTTAATGCTGAAGGTGCACATTAGTGTTTAGAGAAAGACAGCCCTTAACTTTCCATGACACATTTTTCAATAGATTTCTCTCACGGTACATATTTGTTATTCTAGAATAATATGCCATAGTGTTTATAGAAAGATTTCTTATTCAACAGTAAAATGGTTGTGTTATTTTGATTATATTCTTAGTCCCAGGTAATTGTCTCATTTTCCCTTGTAAAAGGAATTTAGACACCTAACACAATTGTTCCTTGACACCAATTCAGATCGTCATGAAGAATTTTGCTGAGAGAATTCAGTGGGTTGTGAATATCTTCTTTGCCCACCTTTGGTTTCCTCAAATTGTCTGTGATTCCGAGGTAGCAGAGACATTCCCAGCTGCTGGAAAATGAAGCCTGACGTTCATGCTGATAAGGAGGAAAATATCTCATTGTGATTCCAAGAATTGTTTGACCTAAATCAATTTCAACTTGAGAAAATGGGGTCAACTCTCTGTCCCCCAGAAGAACCATCCCGGTGATTAAAAAATAAATCTTGAAGAATTAAATTATGTTGCTGTTCAGGTTTCATATACACACTTAGGGAAAAAAACCCCAGCGCATCAAAGGCTGTTGGAATAACTCAATTTAGTGACAGTGGCAAAGCGTTGTGAAAAAGGGTCTCTAGGCAGCGAGTTTTGCTCGGGGGAACTGCAGCACACTTCAATTGGCATCCGAGAGAAAAGGAGAAGTCTTTCAAATGAATAATTTTATGACTTTCAACCACGTACATACTGCTTGAATATCAAATTATTTTAAATGAGAACTTCAAAAAGATCTACCTATTAAATGAATAAAATGTCTGAAACAGCTGCCTAGCAGAACAAAGAGATTTAGATGAAAATGCCACACAGAGGCAAATCTGGGGCAGAATACTGTTGGGCCAGGATTCCCAAGACACGTGCAGAGTTGACCTTCTGATGAAAATGTGGCTTTGACCTCAGTGCTTTAGAATCAAATCCAGCCTTCCTTGTTTTTACAGGTGAAAACACTGAGGCCAGAGCACAGGTGTCCTGCCAGATGCTGTCCCCACCCAGTTGGATGTGTAGTCCAGCCACTTCCCAAGTTAACGCTTTTCGAGGGGCGAGGAGAAAAGTTAGTGATTGAGGAACTGCTCTGGGCTGGGGGATTAATGAGAGGCAGTAGCTTTTGTGTCAACTTTCCTAGATAATATGTGCATTTTAAAAGAGCTTTAATACCTTTAACCCTTAGCTTGTTGCTAAGGCAGGGATTTCCAAGCAACTGGATGAGGAAGAGAGGAGGTTCCTTGCACCTTCTCCCCATCTTTTCTATCAACAAGTAGATATGTATTTGTGAGGTTGTTTATTGAGTGTCGCAGAGGGAACACTAACTGCCTGGGTCTGGTAGCTGGAAGATCCGAATTCTTTTCCCACATCTGCCACTACAGAGCCATGGGTGACCCTTGGGTAGTTAGTTGATTTATCCAAGTTAAGCTTCAGGAAGTAGTGAAGAAGATATAGGCTCATGAAAGTGAAAATACTCTGCAGACTTGGAGATGTGAAGTGGATGGTGCACTTATTATGGTGCCTTCTTGTTCTATACTTTTGATGCTTTGAAACCTCGGGGCCTTGTTGACTCTGGAGACACTGCCCCTTCCAGGGCCAGCTAATTCCTGTGGATAGTAAACAACTCACCTGCAAACTCACTAATCCAGAGTCCATACTCCCACCCAGCTCCTTTATCAAATTCTTATATCCTGGGTCACTATTCTTCTGCCCTAACTACTCCAAGGCCAGGGACCAGACAACTGGGGACAGTCCCTATGTCCTGGAGGCCCAATGAAATTATTCAGACTAGACAACGCTAAACCTGATGACCCTGCCTCACCTGTTTCTTCATGCAGAAACCATCGTGAAGGCCCTTGCTCCCAGTCTCCCCTTGTTCCCTCTGCCTCCTGGCTGACCCTGGTGCTTTCCTGGATGGCCCTCAGTGGCATGCCATGCCCCCTTCTTTTGGGATCTTTTAGTATAACAAACTGTCTTTTTAAAATTAATCATTTAAAAAAATTAAGGCTTTTTAAAAGAGGAGTTTAAAGTCCACAGCACAATTGAGGGGGAAGTACCGAGATTTCCCATGTCCTTCTTTTCCCGACATTCATAGCCCCCCTCATCGTCAACAAGCCCCCCAGAGAGGTAAACATCTTGCCGTTGATGAACCTACACTGGCACCTCATGGTCATTTCAAGTTTGTAGTCTACACCATCGTGCACTCGTGGCGTTGTGCGTTCCATGGGTTTGGATAAATGTATCCACCACTATGGTGTCATACAGAGTGTTTTCACTGAAAATCCTCTGTGCTCAGTCTGTGCGTTCACCCCCAACTCTTGGTAACCACGATCTTTTTTTACCTTGTCCACAATGCCATAGGATTGAAATCACACAGTATGTGGCCTTTTCAGACGGGCCCCTTTCACTTGGTAGCATGCATTTAAGGTTCCTTCCTGTCTTTTCACGTCTTGATTGATCAATTCTTTTTAGTACAAAATAATATTCCATTGTCTAGATGCAGTCCAGTTTACTTATCCATTCACCTACTGAATGAACATCTTGGTCACTTCCAAGCTTTGGCAATTGTGAGTGAAGCTACTATAAAAATCCATGTGCAGGCTTTTGTGTGCACATAGGCTTTCTGCTCCTTTGGGTAAATGCCAAGGATAGTGATTTCTGGATCATACGATAAAAGTATGTTTAGTTTTGTAAGAAACACCAAACTGTCTTCTAAAGTTGCTGTGCCATTTTGCATTCCCAACACCAATGAATGAGAGTCCCAGTTGCTCCACATCCTTGCTAGCTTTTGGTGTTGTCTGTGTTTTGGATTCTGGTTGGTCTAATTGGTGTGCAGTAGTATCTCATTGTTTTAATTTACATTTCCCCGATGACATGATGTGGAACAACTTTTCATGTGCTTATTTGCATGTATCTCCTTTGGGGAGGTGTCTGGTAAGGTCTTTGGCCCATTAAAAAAAGTTAGGCTATTTACTCTCTTATATTGTTGAGTTTTAAGAGTTCTTTGTTTATTTGGAGTAACCGTCCTTTATCTGATGTATTTTTTGCAGATACTTTTTCCTGGTCTGTGGCTTGTTTTCTCATTTCCTTGACATTGTGTTTCTCAGAGTAGAAGTTTATAATTTTAATGAAGTCCAGCTTATCAATCATTTCTTTCACGGATCATGCTTTTGCTGTTGCTAAAAAATTATCACCATACTCAAGGGCATCTAGATTTCCTTCTATGCTATCTTCTAGGGCAACAGTTTTATAGTTTTGGGATCCATTTTGAGTTAATTTTTGTGAAGGGTGTAAGCTCTGTGTCTAGATTCATTTTTAAAGAAATTTTTGCATATGGATGTTAAGTTCTTCCAGGACCATTTGTTGAAATGGTGCCAGTTGACTCCTGATCAACTAGCCTCACCATGCCTGAATGACAATAAAGTCTATATTTTGAAAGAGAAGGTCTTATTTTCATTCAGCTGGGATATGATATCACTTTTGCTAACAGCAATGCTTCTGCTGCCCAGTGTCCACCTTCGCTAGCTTGTTCAGTCCCCAGGTCTGCTCCTAAATCTTGGGGGCCTGGGTTGCAGCATGTACTTGGGAAGGAGTGGTGACTCAGAGCTAGTTGGTGGGCATGCAGATCAGCTCCTCCCCAGAACCACGGGCACCCCAGAAAAGCACCAGCAATCACATTGTCAACTGCCAAGAAGAATTCCAGGCTCTGCCTTCCCACCCCTCTTCCATTTTCTCTGTTATCTGATTTCTCCGAGATCTCTATTCTCCGGTACCGTAAGCGTATTCTCCCACTCTGACTTATCATCTTCCCAGCCTTTAAAAATTTATGGAAGGACTTCATTAGAATCTCAAGTTTTTTCAT
>VMDR010000448.1:204123-230983 GCA_007922815.1 Macrotus californicus | reverse complement strand
GCAAGGAAAGGCAAGGCAAGGGAAGGGAAGGGAAGGCAAGGGGAGGGAAGGCAAAGGAAGGGAGGGAGGGGAAGGGAAGGGAAGGGAAGGGAAGAGGAGGCAAGGCGAGGTGAGGCAAGGGGAGGGAAAGGAAGGGAAGGCTGTCTCTGGTTTAGAGAATCAGAACAACGGCAGGGCACGCCAAATGCTGGAGAAATGGTAGAAAGGACACTGCGCCCCCACCTGGCTGCCCTCCACACACATACAGGTATATGAATCATCCTGAAGAAAATTGTAACCACCTACACACACATTCACAGTTATTCAGTCACACACAGACCTGGATACAGGTGGACATATGTTGGGTTGCATTTAGAGACACACAAATAAAAGGAGGGGGTGGTCACTGAAGTCCCTTCATGGTAGACAGATGTGGAGACCCTTCCTGTCCCTAGTCGTCTCTACTTGGTGGTGGCCAGGAGGGCTTGCTAAGGGCACGCCACACCCCCCAAGAGGAATCTGGCTTCACTGGAGCTTACCTTCCAGCAGGAGGGACCATCGTCTTTCTTTGCCCAGGGTCCCAACTCTGACATATCCCTCCCCAATTCCTACCAGTTCCAGGACAGGAGCTGTGGGGTAAACAGGAGGGGTGAGGATCCCAATCCAGTTTGGGCCTGATTTGGGGCCAGGCCTGCCAGGCCCAGACTTGGGGTTGGGGGCAGGACCGCTGAGGGTGGTGCAGGTTTTGCTGGGGGCTCCAGGCTGTGGGGCAGAGGCCCCGACTAGGCACCTGCTCTTTGGAGGAACTTGTCTGCCACACAAACTCTGAGCCCAGCTGAAGAAATCCTTGCTTGCTCTCTATCACAAATCCCTGCCAGTGACAGCTGTCCCAGTCCCAGAAATATGAAGGTGGTGGCTGGGTGGCCAGTATGCCCTGAGCCTCATGGTACACTCTGGCCCTCCACAGACTAGAATTCCCAGACACCTGAAGCAGCCTCCACTACCAGCCAAACCACCCTGGCAGATCCCAGGCCCCCACACATGGGAATGCCATGGGCAGAGAGCCACATTCCCATCTCTGTGCACTTCCGCAGACACTGTAGCACAGCGCTGGGCTCGGGGTTGATTGTGGGTACTTATGGAGAAGGGGATGCAAAATCCTTGACACCTGCTGGGATAGTAAGAGAGGAAAACAGGGTAGGAGGGGTAAAGGGAAGGTGTCCTTTAGAGAGTTTGGCATGCCACAATGTGGGTGGGTTTTACTGATTTAACAAAATGAATCTGATGGTTCCACCGTCTAGACAGGCGCTAAGAAGTGGAAATGATTCAGGGCCTCCCTCCTTAGCTTGTTTCTAGAGCTTCCCCACCCGCAGCCTCAGGGCTGAGGCTGACACCTTCAAAAGGCTTAAAGAAAGGCATCCCCAGACTGGCTGGGGACCCGCCCCCAATAGACTCTCCGGGGCTGCTGGGGCCTGGAGCTGAGGCAGCGGTGCATTTCGGGATGTGCTTGTATGTTTGTGCTAATTCATTATCCTGTGAGTTCCGTGAATATGAGTAGTTATACGTATATACTCCTACATTTGAGTGGAGGATGTGTACACGTTTGAATATGCAATATGTGAATGTAGACCGCGACTGTGTGGGTTGCAGGGGCGTTGGGGAGACATTTCTAAATTGGACCGAGGTGGTGGGTAGGCAAGAGATGAGTTAACCTGGCTACTTGGGAACACCAGGTGCTCAGGGGGCTTTAGGCAGGCCCGGAAACTCCGAGACCACCGGATCCCAGCCGTCCGAGCAGAAAGATCTGGGACGTGAGGGTCCGCGGTTCCCCTACAGTCTCAAGGCAGGCCCCAGCCCAGCCATTTCTGGGCTGTGGACTCGGTTTGGAGGAGCAGCGCCAAACGCAGCCCTCCATTGCCCATCCCCGCTATACACACGTTCTGATAGAGATCTCGCAGCCTCCTTGGCTACTCACTGCGCTGGAGGCGAGGGGCAGAGGCCCGGATGGGGCCACTCGAGGCGCCCCCCCCCCCATTCTCCCACCGGGGAGGAGATACCCTTGAACTGCGGGAACGCCAGGCTGCGGTCGAAGAGGCTGGCCCAGGAGACTTGAGACTGTGCCCCTCCACGCTCCTTCCCCGAGGCCCACTCTCCTCTGAGTTCTGGTTCGGGGTGGGGGCGCCGGTCCCACTCCCCATCCGAGCCCGCTCCCGCCTCCGCGGCTGGCGCTCCCCCGGGCAGTGGCTTGGCGGTGGGCGGCTTAGAGCTAATTCGAGAGTTAATGGCGGCGGCCCGGCCCCCCGCGGCCCCCTCCACCCCCACCCCCGGGCAGGGCCGCTGGCCGCCCGCATCTGCGCGGTCCGCGGCGATTCATCATCTTGATCCATGGCGCGCGCTGACGGCGGCCCCGGCCGCGCTGACAAGACTAACAAAGCAATTTGCCACGAGCCATCTCCTGGACAGGTTATTAGCGCGGCCGCCGCTTAAAGAGCCCTCCCCCCGCCCCAACCTCAGCGCCGGGCAGCTACCTGCTCTGTCCCCTCCCTCCGACGGGCTACTGCCCCGCACCGCTCAGAGGGACCCCTGCATACTGCGGGCCCTTTCCGACTACTCCAAAGTACCCGCACACATACACCCCGTTGGTTGCCGGCGCATTCCGTCCTCCCCCAGCTGAGGTCGCTACCTGCTCAGTCCCCTCCTTCCGATGGGCTCCTGCACCCACCACGTCCTAAATCCCGCACGAGCTTCTGGCCCCTTCCCACCATCTCTCAGCCTTTCCCCCGGGACTACCTGACTTATTCCCTCACCTTCTTACTCCCAGCGGATCTCCCCACTTCTGCTTTCCACCCTCCTCACCTCTCCTACCCACCCCCTTGACCTCAGAGACTGGAAAACCTTATTTATTCCCAGCTTTGGGGGGAGGGGGTTCTACTGTACCTTTGAGCAGACCGAGTTTCTGCTGACCACTTTGGCCCTAGGTAACCTTACTGTAGAGGGGAGAGTGGCCCAAGGTCAGCTGGGCGGTTATGGAGGTGGGAGGACATTCTGGCCTCTCCAAGGGTGAAGTGACATGGTGAATTGGGTGCGCGTTCTCTGAGGAGAGGCTATGAATGCCAGGGGGAAAGGTTGGGCCTCACCCAAAGGGAGGCTCAGAGAAAGGCAGGGACTTGCTCAGGGCTGCACAGCAGGTCAGGGCAGAGGAGAGACTGGAACCAAGTGTGACTTCCCAGGCCTAGGGTTCTCCCTGGCTGTACCGCCCCCCACCAAGCAGTGAGGGGTGGGAGTAGCTGTGTGTGCAAGTGGACGTGTGTTTGGCTGGACCTCTCTCTGTCTCCCTCCCTCTCTCTCTCTCCATATCTACATGATGAAGGAGAAGAATGTGACACACATTCAGAGCCTCAAAAGCACAGTGACTATGTGGTCATTTCAGACAGAAGTCTGTTTTTGAGAGAATTATCTGGGTAGAGGGGATGTGATCTGGTTCTTTAGATACTTGGCAGGTCTGTGTGAAGGGCTGGTTCTGCACTAGGTGAGCTCCTGACGCGTGTCTGAGTGCGTGCAAAAAGCCAAGCGTTGAGTGCCTGTTGTACTTGCACAGGTGGGGGTGTGCCAAGTGTGTCTCTGAATATATGTGGGGGTTACTCTGTGTATGTGTGCATTGGTGGCTAAGTGTGTCTTTTTGTGTGTGCAGGAGGCCTGGGAGGGGCCAGCCTGCAGCACATGTGTGAATGTGTCTGGGCACCCCTAGGGTAACTGAGCTTCAAAAGAGGAAGGGGCCCCCACCCCCTTCTTCACTTTCCTCTTAGATCCAGCCTGAACATTCCCAAACTGTCAGCCTCCAAAGGTGGGTGGTGGGGAGAGATATAGCCCTGTTCTGAGAGCCTGAGGGAGCACCTTCTGAGGGACCTGGATACAGGAGGGGGCACTCTGTCTGCAGGGTGGGTGGTCTTGAACCTCCACCAGGGCCCAGGTTGGTGATAAGAGCCCAGGTGGGGGCAGGGGAATGGCCCACATGCCAGGAACCTAGCTTTCTTCTTTCCCTCTGGCCAACCAGGCCCTGTCTTCACCCGCAGGGAGGCCCGGCTCTGTCGGCTCTGTCGCTGCCTGCACCACCACTGCGTCCCTGACGTGAAATATGGGGGGCACAGGCCGCACTGGGGAGATTTGTCATCTGTGCTCAGCGGGTGACTCTATCTGCAGACTATTAGAGTATAAAATATATTTTACAAGAGTTTTAGCTACAGGTGACTTGCTCTTTATTACTAGATGTGGGCAAAATCAATACTTCTGTAACTAAAAGATCATTTATTTTGCTTTTTGAAACATTTTTCAACAGGGGCACTGGCTAAGCTTACAAAGCTATGATTAAGAGTTATGGCGGCGCCTGCTTCCCTTAACCCTTTCAGTACCACAGCCAGGCCTTCCTAGCACCGGCACTTGCCTGTGGAAAGCCAGACACGCAGACGCACACCCCAACTGCAGCAAACACGGACACAATGACCGAAGTGCTCAGGCCCCGACTCTGATGAAGCCATCATACAGGTAGACAGATTCTCACACAGGTACACACCCACTGTCCCAGGTGCACACAGAAATACAGCAGCATACACGCTCCTTTCTCCGCAGAAATCCACAAATCAAATGCACATGGGCACAGGGACAAGGTGCATGAAAACCTCCAGCACACACTTCTACACCCAAGTATCTTTCACCTCGACACCCACACGCACTCACACATATACATACCTTGACACTGAGATGTGCAGTTACATTGTGCTAAATTCTGAATCTGGGGTCAGTGGCCAGCCAACAGTGGGGACTCTGAAAGGGGTTGGAAGATGCTGACAGCGTCTCATGAATGTAGCTACAGCCACTGCCAGGGAAGGAATGGAGAGAACCAAAGAATATCGGGGCCCAAAGATGGGATCTGTGGAAGCTGGGCCCTCCTCCGGTCAGTGCCCAGCTCTCCTCAAGCCCTCATTCCGACGACAGCCCTGTCCCTTTTTTATCAGCTACAGAGGGGTTGGTCCTTCTGGAAGCCAAGCCACCATTAGGAAAGCTGTGAAGTCATATAACTTTGTCAGGACTGCTCTTTGGTGACTACCCCTGCCCTGGGTGGGTTCAGAATGATTAAGTGGCCACATACCATCCCAGAATGGGATGTCCTCTAGTCATGATCTGATTCAGCAAATCAGCATTAGCCAGTTGTTATTTATCTCAGGGTTGGGGAGAGACATGGAGGAAATTTAACCCACCCATAGGTGAAGCTCTGATGTTGAGACTGTAGACAATGAGACTAGCCAAGTGTATCAGCTATCAACTGCTGCATAACAAATTATCCCTAAACTTAAGTGGCTTAAACCAAACATTTATTATACCACAGTTTCGGAGGGTGAAGAATCTAGGAGCAGCTTAGCTGGGTGGTTCTGGCCTGGGATCTGTCATGGGTTGCAGTTATATTGGTTAGGGCTACATTATTGGATCTGCAGGGTCATCTCCCAAGAAGGCTCATTCACGAGGCTGGGAGTCAGTGCTGGCTGTCAGCTGGGTGCCTTAGTTCTCCTCCATGTGGCCTCTTCAACAGGATAGCCTGGACCTCTTTATATAGTCACTGGGATCAAAGAGAAAGGAAAGCCAGAGAGAGAAAAAGTCAAAATAGAAAACTGTAGTCTTTTACAACCTCACCTCAAAAGTGACGTCCCATCACTTCTGCTGTGTTGTTGTCATTATAGTCAAGTCACTAAGTCCAACCCTTCCTCAAGGAGAGGAGAATTAAGCTCCACCCCTCAAAAGAAGATGTATCAAAGAATTTGTGGCCATACTGTAAAACTACCACCACTAGACAAGGGGACACTTTCATTCTACCCAGGATCTGCAAAATGACAAATACTTCTTGATGACTCCAAATCCCAAGAAAACCATGGAGCATCCCAAAGTGGGAAAGGTGCGGCCAGGTGATGCTGGAGACTCAGAGGCAATCCTTGCTCAGGACCACAGTATATACCTTAATTAAATGGGTGCGCCCTAGAGGCAGACTCCCTGGGTTCAAATCCAGACTCTTCCACTGACTTGCTGTGTGACCTTGGGTAAGTCTTTTAACCTCTTTGCCTCAGTTTTCTTATGTGTTAAAAAGGGGAAATAACAGTACCAACCCCCCTACAGTTGTTACAAGGATTAAATAAATTGACATTTAGCATAGTGACTGGTATGTGGTAAATTCCACATAAGTATCAGCTAATAAATACTATCAGTTCCTGTCTCACTGGCAGTCTCCTCCTGTGGACACTTTCTCACAGCGGATTTATTGAGCACCTTTGATATTCCTCACGCTGACCCCATATGCGCACCACCACCCCTGTTACCCTGGGCCCCGCCCTAGCCCAGCCCCACAGGCTGGGGCCAAGCAGACAGGCTGGGCTCCCGAGCTCCATTTGACCCTGCCAGCCCAGCACTGCCTTTTGTGGCCTCTCTGGGAATGTTGTGCAATATGTTGGTCACAAACATTTTATGAGCAAGAGGACAGAAAGAAATTTTTCTCTATCGACCGCAGTCAGGCCTGCTCCCTCCCCCTCCTCTTCATAAGTCTCTTTGGTGATGAGAGGGAAGGTGGGGGGCAAAGCCAGAAGACCCTCCTCTCAGCAGAGCTCCTGAGGAGCAGCCTGTCTCAGGGCCTCTTCCCCCAACCTGCCCCACGCCAGACCTGAAATGACCGTGGCTGGCAGAGGGGCCGCAGACCCGGAGCTGGAGACCTGCACACACAGGACCTGACGCCCTCAGTCCCTTGGGGCCGGCACTCGCCCCCGCAAGCCATCTGCTCTAGGAGTCCCAGGACATTTCACCCGAACACCAAGTAAAGAGTAAAAGAAGGGCTTTGCAGGATGTTATTTATAAAGCTACATCTATTAAATTTGAGGCTCTGTCCTCTCTGTTCTGGGATTAAGTCTTTTTGACTTTTTTGATGCTGACTTATCTTTGCTTTTATAAAATGATGTTGACAGCAGAGGGTAGTTTTCCCTTAGTGCCCTTATATGGCAAAAGTAGTAGCTGGCAACTTTATGCTGGAACCCACATTTTTTTATTTCATTTTTATTTTTCTGATTTATATTTTTATTTTTTTAATATATTTTATTGATTATGCTATTAGAGTTGTCCCATCCCCCCCTTCTTCCCCTCCGCCCTGCAACCCCCTTCCCACCAGCACGGAACCCACATTTTTTTAACCTCACTCTTCTCTGTGTGGGAAGCACAGAACTATCGCCACCTCATCAATAATACCTGCCGACCACTGGCCTGCGCTCAGACATAAGGTGAAAGGGGGAGTTCAGCACACATTCCTTCCTCAGCCCTCCCAGCAACTCGGTGGCACCCCGGAAAAGCCCCTTCCCCCCGCCCCCCAGCCCTGGCTGGCCTCCCCATCTCCTCAATGAGCAGGTTCAACAGATAGTCTTTCTCAGTCTAGGATCTCGACCTACTCCGGCTCCTACCCTGGGACCCTCCTCCCCACCCTCCCAGCCTTCCCTGCCTTACTCCCCCATCCATCCCCACCCTGAGATGACCTCGGGTAGGTGCTGATATGCTTAGGGGCAGCAGGCTAGGCCTGGGAATCACCTCTAACTGGTCTGAAACGCCCTCTCACCAGGTTCCATTAGAGACACAGGCTGAGCTGGGGGCAGAGAGATGGGAGGGGTCTTCGGCCTTTGGCCAGGGGGACCTTCGTGATGCACTAAGGAGGGAGAGAAGGATCTGTCTACTCTGAGTTCTTGGGACCCCCCTCCCTGCCCTGCCCCCAAGGCTTGGCTAGAGCACAAGGGGCCCTTTTGTGGGGCCTAATCTCAAAGCACTGAGGCTTTAGCGACCTTCAGGGATGAAAGCGCCAGGAGCTGGCGGCTGGGAGGTTGTATGGGGGCAGCCCCACTAATCCCTGCGCTTTCGCCAAACAAAGCTGCCAGGAGGGGCTGGTTCCCGGCAGATGATCCAGAGAACCAATTCCTAGAGCCTAACCCACTCTGACAGCCTGAAAAGGAGAGGCTCACTGCCTGCCCAGTGGTCCCAGTTCAACCATAGGGGCTGAAGGAGGCTGGCCTGGGACCTTCAGCACTTCCTCCTGGCCACATAGGGACACCTCTCCCTGTCCATGAGGATGTGTTTCACCATGTCCTTTCTGTCCATGTTCAGCCCACTGGTGCCCTAATTCCTCAGCCGCAAACATTTCAGCCCTGATACCCTGGTCCCCCAACACCTTGGTTCTTAACCTACAGCCCCTAAGTTCCCCAGTATCTCAAGTCCTCTGCCCCCCCCCAATATCCTAATCCTCAGTATCCCAAACCCAAATCCTTTAGCTCCCAATCTTCTGTCTCCTAATTTCTCACCCTCCGTCCCAACTCCTAGACTCCCAAGCCCTCAGCTTCCCAATCTCCACTCTCCAGACTCTCAGCCCCCACTCCTTAGCTCTCCAGTCTCCCAGCCCTCCAGCTCTCACCCCCAGCCCCCACCTCCAGCCTTCACAGAATACTAACAACTTCTGTCCTCCCAGCCCTTCCCCTCCCAGTCTGACCTGATAGTCCTGTTCCACAGGATACACCTGGCTATCTCTGTCCCTTTCCATTCCATCTGACCAGGCTGCCCAGTGCCCATTGTGCCCAGACTTACACTCATCTTGGATATGGAGAAGACTGAGAAGGATAATGATTCTGACTCAGTCCTGAGTAAATCTGTACCTCCCATTAGGTGCTCCCTCTAGCTGTGATCACCCTGGAATCCTGAGGTTTCATCCCAGTCTCACAGGTGAACACATCCTTATAGCCAGAGGAAGGGCAGGGGACCCTGCTGGGTTCAGTGGTCCAAGAAAAGCAGCCCAGAGGGCTAGCTTGCTCAGGGAGGGGGCAGCAAGGCTGAGGAGGCCCCCAGTACAGAAATCTCACCAGACCCAGAGAGAACGAGATGCCAGGTAGGGTAACCCAGGCCAGCAGAGGCCACCAAGGAGCCAGGATGGCTTTGGGGCCCATAGGGAAGGGGCTGGGTAGGGCAAGAGGGTTAGATTCCCAGGAAAGGGGTGGGGGCCAGCCTAGCCCAGAGCATTTTCCCACCACAGCCTCTGCTGTCTCCATTCCACTAATCTGATTACGATATTTACCAACTTCCCATGGCCTGCTTGGGGGAGAGAGGGGTGTGACACTGAGGATCTCAGTTCCAGTTCCCAGCACAATGGGAGGCCCAGAAAGGTGTTTATGGGCCCTGAAATGACTGTACCAGGTCTCAGGGCTATCTGGAAGACCCCTGTCTGTCCTGCCACCTTCTGTCTCCAGATGCCTGGGTCATTTCCAAGCCAATTCTGGGCCCCTCATGCGGTCCCATTCCAGAGCCATAATTATGATATTATTCAAGTCTGGAGTAGTGCTTTCGTTCCTCAGGATACAATCTTGACAGATGAGCTTTTAGGCACTGAGGACAAAGAGGATGGTGGTGTAGGCCCCAAGGAGCTACTCCACCTAGTTGAGGTCAATGTCACACACACTTGCTTTTAACCTCACTCAGTCTCAGTCTCAGACCGTTCCCTCTGTGTGTGTGGCAGCACCTGTCTCAGGTTTCATTGAGAAAAGAACAAAACAAACCCCCCCTCTCTCACCTGTGCACACACATGCACACACTACTTAATAATGTGTTACAGACACAATCACACTGTCACGCAGGGAAGGCCCACTCCACTCAGCTCTCTCCCTCTCCTCTGTACCACTGAGAGTCAGACAGGTCTGTTGGGAACGCCATGGGCTTGCTCCCTCCCCCAGCTGGTGTAGGTGTGAGAGTCCAGAGGAGGCAGGACGCTGCCTGTAGATGAGAATGAGTGCTCTTACTCCTTATCTCCCCCAATGGGATCATTTTTAAAAAAATATTCCTTGTATTTTTAATGTATTTCTTTTATTTATTTATTTTTAGTCAGAAGGGAAGGGAGGAAGAGAGGGAGAGAAACATCAATGTGTGGTTGCTTCTTGCGCCCCCTACTGGGCACCTGGCCCACAACCCAGGCATGTGCCTGACTGGGAATTGATTGAACCTGTGACCCTTTGGTTTGCAGTCCAGCACTCAATCCACTGAGCCACACCAGCCAGGGCCCAGTAGGATCACTGAAGAGGTGGGACACCAGTCTTCCCGAGGGATGAGGACAGTGGACATGGCCCTCCTCAGAAGAACAACAGTACCTCTCCCACCACCCTTTCCTTCAGAGGTCTAAGGCCCCAAGCACACACATCTCTTGCAAGCTTTCAAATAGAGTTGTTCTAGGAAACAAGTAAGAGTTGGTTTTTTTTTAAGCTAACAATGCAAGGTCAAATTCAGACTGGCACAAAACTCACCCTCTCCTAAGGGCCCTCTAGGTTCCCACCCACAGTGTATTCACCATTCTGTGGGTTATTCCAGCTGTGGGTAATTACAGCTGTGGGTTAATTCCAGCTATGGGTAATTACAGCTCCGCCATCCGAGAATAGAGAAAGGAGTGGGCGCCCCCTGCTGTCTGGTCTGCAGAATTGCATCTCTCCCCAGGGTGCTCTGGTCAAGATCCTTATGTAACCCTCAATCACATAAGACCTCTTCTTCTCAACCCCCGCTTCCATATGCCCTTGGTTGGGCCAAACAACTTATTCTGCCTTAGGGTCCCAATTCCAGTTCCCCACTGGCAGCTGACTGGAGAAGGGGTTGGCCTGTCTGGGGCAGCTGTCGGCTTGATGGAGTTTCACAGGCTGAATCTCAGCTTTTTAGCCTGCGAGGGGCTGAGAAGAGAGACTAACACACAAAATTGGCTAAGAAAAGGAAAGATTGTATCCCAGAGACTGGAGAGGAGGGGCCAGGGGAGAGGAATCTAACAGGGGGAACAGACCAAAGGGACACAGGTGAAAGGATATAGTAAAGAGTAGAGGTGAGGTGGACACAGGGGAAAAGAGAGATATGCACAGGTGAGGGCACAGGTGAACTAGGGAATAGCAAAGGGGGCAGAGAAGGTGCAGAGTGATCAGAGGATACCAAGGGGCTCATGAGTAGGAGTTCGTGCTCCCTGCCGTCTGCCATCCACTGATGCACATCCAGGCCTGAGTGTCCAGCCAGCCCTGTGACTGATGGCCAGGCTCCCGCTGGGGCATTGAAGGCAGGCACTCAGCAGAGGCAAACAGCTTGGACTTCTGTGGCCTCTGGACTATGGGACATGGTAGGGGCAGTGGGCAGAACAGATTGAGTTTAGAGCTGTGGTCAGAGGCCCAGACCTGGCGGTGGGGGGCTGTGGTTGTCAGCCCAGCCTTGGGCTCCTCTCCTTTGGACTCCTCATGCATTTGTCTGGCCCAGGGATTCTCTTTCAGGCTGGCCCAGCCCCTCTGTCCTGTTGTGAAGCCCAGAAGAGAATCCAGTCCTGCTGGGCTGGAGTCCAGAGTTCTCAGGCTCCTAGACTGCCAGGTGCCCTGCAGGGCAGGACAGAACCCTGCGTTCCAACCCCTCTGTGGTGTGCCCCAGCACAGACAGCAGGCCCAAGGAAAGGGCAAGCTCACTTTCTGCCCTTAGTCTCACCTCCCTTCACCCTCTTGGTGCTATGTATGCATGGGTAGAGGAGGTGTTAATCAGACTGTACTTGTGGATTATCCAGCCCCAAATTCATGATTTCTGTCTCCCAAAGCAATTTCCTGCCCAGCCCCCTAAGAGAGAAAAGCTGGCTTCATTATCTTCCTTTTTCAGCAAGGGCCTTTGGGGGAAAGCATGGAGGCAGGCTGGGGTGAGCAGTGTGTAATCCTTCCACGGTCACCCAGCAGACAAGTTCTGCCCACTATCACCCCTGCCTCTTCAGGGTCCTATGGTGGGTGCATCCATCGGCTCTTCCCTACCCCCAGCCTCTTAGAACCTTTCCACATAAACATTGTACAAAGGCCAGAAGATCTGTGTCCAAGAGGAGGAGTGAGAACCTGGGTAAGCACACCTGAGATGCACTTTCTGTCTCCAAATCCCATGAGGTTGTCTTGGTTGTGGAGCGAGTGCCCTGAAAGGGTCTCGGGGCCCTGGTACCAAGAAGGGGCCATCAGAAGTCCAAGCGAGGAAGCACTATGCAAAGAGACAGTGTAGCCTGGGAGGTGCTCAGCTTCCTGTGCCTGAGAGAGTTCAAGAAGAAGCAGGAGAAGGAGGCTGGATGTGATATTCCTTGAGGATCCTTCCAGATGTGGAGTCCCAGGCTGCTCCCAAACAAGAATGAGAAAACTCACCCACCCTCAGACTAATTCCTTACTCCCTTCTGTTCTTTCTCCCCAGACACATGGTCAGAAGGAAGTATCTGAGTAGCCTCTTTTCCCCAACTTTCCTTCTCCCACCCCCAGGTTTCCCAAAGGAGCCTGGTGTTTGGGTTTAAAGATGGCTCAGCCCAACACGCCCCCTCCCCAGCAGCCCACCCTCCTCCTCAGGCCTCTTGCTGTGCCTGGCTGAGCTGGGATGGGGACGCCAGGGGCTGAGGAGGGGGCTCATCAGCAATTGCCACGCTGCTAATAGACCATCAGTGGCCACATCCTATTACCGCACAGCCCCTCCTTAGCCCCCCAGCCTGGCCAGCCTGCGCCTCTCGCCTCTCCTTTCCGCGGCCCCCGGGACCAGGCATCAGATTGGAGTCAAGATTCCGAGAGTGTCATTTGCCGCTGTTGATGGTGCTGATAATAGGGACAGGCTGGCAGGCAGCACAGAGGCGGATTCTCTATTAAGGCTTCCCCCTCAGCGCAGCAGCAAACGGAAGGTAGGCCCGAGCTGGCACTGGGCAGGCGGGCAGGCGAGGCCCTGAGAGTTCCATGATGTGCAGCTTGCCCCTGCTGCTGTCTGCTGCATTAGTGCAGGCCAGGCTTTGGCAGAGAGCTGGCCGACAGGAAGTGATGGGGTCAGAGGATGCCAAGTCCCAGAGGCACGGGGGTGGAGGACAAACAGGAAGTCCCAGCTCACTCCTTTGCAACACTGTGCCATGCCAAGAGTCTGCCTGTTTCCAGCCCACTTCACTGCTGCTGAGCAGAAAGGGAAGTCCTTGCTCTCCTACCTGCTTTCAGAGCAGTACCCTACAGAAGGCCCAGAGAAACCTGGCAAAGCCTCCCCTCAGCGGTCACAAGCCCTGCCGGAACTTTGGCCAGTGGAAGTTCTTAGGGCAGGACTTCACTGCCCCTGTGCCTCCCCTAGGATCCCCATCATCGCTGCCACCCCTCAGCTCTGTTGTCACCACCATCACCGCTCAAGTCATCTCCATTACCAGCTCCCCCAGCACACAGCACTCACTGTGCCCAGCCCATCGGCATCACTACTCAGCAAGTGGGCAAGAGCACAGGCTCTGGAGAACCTCCAACCGCTAGCTGTGCTACCTTTCATCACGTGCTGCACCCCCATGCCTGAGTTTCATCATCTTTAAAATGGGGATATTAGCTGCCTTATAGCGTTAAAATTATTTAAAAAGTTACTACATATGAAGTGCTTAGATAGTGCAGGGCGTGCAGTTAGTACTCCATAAATTATACCCTTGTTATTATAATCCCCGTTCTCACCATCATCACCTTCATCTTCATCACCAGCAGCTCCACCCTCATCATCACCACCTCCACCGCCTTCCTTAACAGTAAGAGCCACTGTCACTTACACAGGATTCACCATGTGCCAGGAGGCTTTCTAAGCATTTTACATATATTAACACACTTAATCCTTATGACAACTCTATGAGGTAGGTGCTATTATCATCCCTATTTTACAGATGAGGAAGCTGAGACCCAGAGAAGTTAAATAACTTACCTAGGTCACACAGCTAGCAGGTGTCAGAACAAGAAGTCAAAGCCAGGTCAGATTCTTCTTTGCCTATAGCAGTGCCATCTTTTGATTATCGCCATCTTTCCCCCACCACCTCCACCATTATCCACACCCCAGCTCTGCCCCCACCTCCTGTAGCATGTTAGCACCGCCACCTCATCTCCATGATCACCATCCGCAGCACGCCAGCCTTAGCCACCATTGGATTCTCAGCGCTGTTACTTACAGCCCACCCAGAACAGAGTATTGCTTCTGCCCTCCCTAGGCCCTGTGCTCTGAGAAGGGTGAGTGTTCCCTGTGATACAGGCCTGTTAATGTGGCCAGACCTGGGAAGAACAGGCAGAGACATTTAAATTGCTACAAAGCTATTCAGGTGTCAGCTAGAATTTAAGGTTGGCTGGAGCCTGCAAGATGTGCTTTGCGAAGCTGACTTCTCAGCTCCCCCAGGACGCCCAGTGTGGTTTAACACCCTTTTAACATTCCCAGAGCTTCTGAGGTGGAAAGACACACTCTACCTCACAAATAGCTGAAGTGAGAACAGCTTTGTCAACACAGACACAATCCCCCCATCTGGCTACTGAGAAGGCTACACCCCAGGTCCCCCAACACACGCCAACACTAATGAATAAATAGACAGATGAGCTCTAGCTGGGGCTGGAAGGAGAGGAAGGATCTTGCTGTCCATGGAACTGAGACAGATTTGCTCTTTAGGGACCCACAGGTCCCCTCTTGTCCTTTAGAGGTAAAAGCTAGTCTTTAGTTTTTCCAGGGTCCATCACAACTTGCCACTCCCACCACTGTTCACAAAGCCCATTACCATGTGCTGAGCCTGTCCCCGTTTACAAGGCTTATTATTGTTTGCTGATTCTCTCATTGTTTGCGGAGCCTTGAATTATATGCCAAGCTCATCAGCGTTCGCAGAGCCCATTGCCCTCCGCAGAGCACATCCTGTCACTGTTTTTGAGCCTGTCCCTGTCACAGATTCCGTCAAAATTTGCAGAGTATGTTACTCTTTTCAGTGCCCAAGACCTCAGGAAGCCTGCCTCTATTTGCAGAACCAAACCCCACGTCGGGTCTCATCAGGGTTTACAGAAGCCTGTCTCCATGTGCAGAGCCAGGATCGAGGCTGAGTACATTGAGGGCGCTCAAGCAGCTCTTGTGACCCATCTTTTCCAAGCACAGAAATGGAGAAAGACAAAGAGAAAGAAGAAAAGGAATCAGAAAGAAGGAAAGGAAAAGAACAACAGAGAAATCTGTGTTCGTTCAACAACACTTCCCTGGGTCTAGGCCTGGGTTGGGCTCCATAAGCAAATAAACGGGAAAGCGCAGTAAAAATGAGGCCCGGCGCGTGGGCCAGGCTCTTCAGGGAGTGTTTTACCGTTCCAGTCTCATTTTACCTTCACCACAATCCAGAGAGAGAGACTGATCCTATCCCCAATTTTACAGATGAGGAGGGTGTCCCTGACTGGGAGAGATTAAAAAAAAAAAAAGTTTAGTTATTATCATAGAGCTTGTTAAGAGCAGGTCAAGAGCTTGAACCTGGGTTTCTTTGACCCCAAATCCATCTCTATGGCTTCTCATGGGGTAAGAATGGAGGAAAGCGGGGGTGGGAAGGTACAGAGAGACTGGCTACCTGTCTCTCTGGTAGAATAGAGACAAAGCCCTGCCCTTGAAACAATCTAAAGACTGTGAAGGCTTTCAAAATGCCTCTGGCCTGACCCAGAATAGGTCCAAATGCAGGCTCTAGAGGATAAAGCCCATCAGAGGGGACAATGAGCATCTAGGACTCCCTGTCTCCCAGCCTCAGGACAGGCCAGCTTCCCCTCTCCATTCAGCTCTGTGCTTCCATGTCCTTCAAACCTGAGCATAAAGACCTCATAGAGTCACCTAGGGGCTTATCCAGGGTGAAAGACAAGCCTGGAGGCAGAAACAAAGACAGACTGAGAAATACCAGATACAGAGACAGAGAATCAGAGACAAAGAGACAAGCACAAGCCCGAGACAGAGTCATAGAGACAGATGGAGATACAGTCAGACAGATCCACAGGCCCATGGAAAGACAGTCAAGTTTGGGAGACTGAGATAGAAACAGAGATACAGAGAGACCAGGGAGTGGGAGAGGAAAGGGCATGAGGTGGAGGAGGGCAATGGTCAAGAGGAGTACCTATTCAGGCTCAACTCAAAGAATCCACAGTACCTGGTAAAGGTGGGAGAGGCTCTTACTGAAGAGGCAAAAGCAGCCCTTCCCAGGATGCTCTGAATCCAGCTCTAAAAGTCTGCTGGGCAACTTCCTTCCCTTAATAAGAATGTGCACACAGCCCAAGCCCACGGATTAAGCTCATCTCTGTTCCCTTTACCCACCTTGTGGGTGACTCAAGAGACTGCTACCCTGAGTTCACGGAGGTTCTGGGCCTGGAGTTTGGTCGATATTAAATGCTTCCCTGGGCTTGACTCTTTAGACTTCTCCTCAATCACCAGCTTCCCCAAAGCACCCTAAATAGGCAGACAATTTTCATAAAACAGGGCACTTACTGTGCAAACCTGGCGGGGTCTTCGGCCCCTCATCCCTCCAGTCAGCCACTCTTGTACCACCCCCCCACCACGGAAATCCACTGCCATGCCTTGCCCTCCCCCCTCCCCCCGCCCACAGGCTAGATAATTAGATGATATTCTCGAAAAGGTCCCTGCTGGTTTCCAGCTGTCAATACTACAAACTAAACAGGAGATGCTTGGGGACCCCTCACATAGTAGGTGCCATCAATTATGGCATTACTATGGGCAAGAACCCCTTACTCCATGGGCCAGTGCAGAACATGTCCAAACTAGAGAAGAGCAGGGTGGACTATGTCTGTTCGCCTGGTCAGAGAAGGGGAAAGGGAGAAGCAACGAGGGCCCAGGCAGTCCTGGAGTCTCACTTCAATCTGGACCCCGCGGGCCCCTGTCCCCAGCCTCATATGGGCCATGGGCTTCTCTCTCCGGGAAGGTAATGGCTTCTGGCCTGAAACAACTGAGCCACTGACCCATTTCAGATTGGCCTCTCCTCTCCCCACCCTCTCCTCACACACATGTATGGGGGCTGGAGGGGTGGGGCAGTGGAGTGGGGTAGGGTTCAGGCTCCTCTCCCCTCAAGGCAGGCTGCCCAGACTGACTCCCTAGCCCCTCTTTGCTCTCTGAGGTAATAAGCCTGAATGGGGAAGGGGAAAACTGTAGGGGCTCCCAAGAGTCTCTGTTCTCCCCAGGCTCCCTCCTTTGGAGGAGGGGGTGTCAGGATATCTTTGACTGTTGGATTCTTTCTGCAGTCTGCCTTTTCTGGACTAATAATAATAGTAACAATAATAGCAGTTCCCACAGCTTGAGCACCTACTATCTGCTAGCCACTCTGCTACATGCTTCATTTCCTTTGTATAGATCCAATGAGAAAGGTTTTATTTTATCCCCATTTTAAAGATGAGGCCTGAGGCATACTGAGGCTAAGTACCCTGTCCAGGGACACACATCTATTAAGTGGGGCAGCAGGATCTGGACCAGGGCAGGCTACGGGAAAGAAGGGCCCAGCCCAGTTAAAGACCGCTGAGATGCCATGGATCCCCAACCTGCAGGCCCCTTGGGTGTGTGTAGAGGGATGCTTTTTCCCATTCTCATTCCCTCTGGTCCTGCGGGCCTCCCCCTGTACTCCACTGAGGAGGGCTTCTGCCTAAGGGGCCCCTTCTCACAGCCTGGCTGTTGATTGTAACCAAGCTCTCTCTGTAGCCAGCTAATCACGTCTGCCCTACTGGTGGCCAGCGAATCCTCCCTGAGTGTGAAATCAGACCTGACTGCCCTATGGCGGCCAGGCACCTTGATGGGGGCAGACAAGGGGCCAGGCCAACTGGTGTGTTCTGTCCAGTGGGTCAGAGATACCCAGGAGAATTTCTTCTTGAGCATCTGACTCCTCCAGTTTCTTCCCAAGGGATTCAAGACCAGAAAGGCTGGAGCAGGAAAGCCAATGAGGGAACCAGGCTCAATCAGGGTCAGGGCTTGATCATGGTTACACAGGGAGGGGAATATCCTCCTACCACTCCTCACATTGACCAGGGTTGAGGGGTCAGCCAGTTCAGACCACCTCAAGCCCAGATTCTGAAGCTAACTCTCATACACACACTCTTCCCAGTGACAGCGATGGTGGTGTGATGGACACACAGTCACATATAAACACACAGCACAGGGGCTGGCGGCAGCAGCCAGTGCCCTGCTTGCTAGAGACTCATTAGCTCTGACCCCTCTTCTCCACTGATTGAGTCAGCCAAAGGGTCACTCTTTCACTGCCTGAGGCATGGGGTGGGATGCCCTCCATGACCCAACAGTTGCTCTCTGCCACCCTGGCAGCAGCTGCGTGGACTGAGGAGGTGACTCTATTTAGTGTCCACTATCCTTGCAAAGCATTGATCTCTCTCAAAGCCTTGGCTTATGTGTGTGAGTGTGTCCACGGTCATTTTGTGTATCCAAGGTAAGTGCCCGTCTGTGGTCAGTGTGCGTCCACAGTCATTGTGTGACTGCGATGTTAGTGTGAGAGTTGTGAGGCTGGGAAGATGCAATGACCACATACACACACTGCCCAAAATTACACATATTACCATAGACACACACAAAGACTTTGGGTATGCACTGAGCATGAAATGTGTGTCCCCTGGACACACACTGATCACACACACTAAACATTCGATAGAGGAAAAGAGGCTGAGAGGCTTTCCTGACATTCTGCCTCGGGTTGGCTTGTAGCTGGGTTCCGTGCCCTTTCCCTGGTTAGGTAAGTGGAAGCTACCATTCTCTCTCCCCACCCTCCTCCCTGACTGCTCCTCAGGAAAGCAGCAGGCCCAGAGGACCTGGTGAGGAAAGTCTTAAACCCCTAACCCCAGCCAGAGTCACCAGGGGGACTCAGCCTATTTCCCAGCCCTATGCCATGCCTCAGTTCCTCCCACCTGCCCTGAGAAGGTCCCTGACACAGAAGCCCAAGAGTAGGCCCAGGCTCCAGAGATCTGGGCCATCCTGGCACTCAAAAACACATACGTGCTCACAGACATCACACACACTTGTCTTCAGGGTCCTTCCAGGGGAGAGGGGCAGGGACGTGTGTGACAGAGCACAGGTGGGGGCTGTGCACCTGGCCATATGTCTGCATGGGCCATTGTGTGCCAAACCTGATCCCGTGTCCATAGGGGTTTCTGCTGGGATGGCAGGGAGGCACCACATCTGAACACACTGTGCATCTGGGAGTGTGTGTGTGCATGCTCCTGTAACCATGAGCCAGTGTTTCATGAATGTGTGAGTAATCATGGGCTGGCTGATATGTGACGCTGAGCCTGGGTGTCTGTGTGCATGCCTCCCTATGGGTTCCCAGGTGTTTTTGTGGCATGGGAGGGTGATTGTGAGCCACTGTGTGGTGTGTGTATTGTGGGCTCGCGGACCTGGGTTGTTGCGGGCCCTGGCGTGAAACTTTCCCTGTGTGGTTGTGTGCCTAGAAAAATGTGGCTGTGATGTCTCAGTGGCCTTGTGCCCCACCTTTGACTTTTCTCCCTGGCCGACTGTCTTCCATTCACCCAGCTGGGCGCCGTGCGGGCCGCCCGCCCAGGGAGTCCCCGCCCCCTCCACCCGAGTAAACTTTTCCCAAATCCCGGAGCCGCTTAGGGCGCAGCCGCCCCCGCGGCCTAATCCGCGCCCCCCGCGGATCTGCATAATCGGGTTAGCGGCCGCACTCCCTCCCGCTCCCGCCGCCGCCGCCGCTGCCGCGCGCGATTCTCTCGCTGTCACTTAGGGAGGCTCAGCGCGATTTGCGGCCTAATCCCCCGGGATCGCTCGGCCGCCGCTCCCCGAGGGGCCGCCAGATTGTTCCCTTCATAATTGATTGACTCTATTTGCCGGATTGGGACTTCAAAGCGCCGGCGGCGCAGGGGCGCCTGGGAAGGAGCGGGGCCCACGGCGGGTCGGCGGGCGCCTTCCACCCCGCAGCCCTGTCCTTGGCCGGAGCATGAAATTCGCCGGTGAGGATGATGGTGACGACGACCAGGACGACCCTGACGGTGCTAATCATGTCATGACCGCCATTATTGGCGAGGTATGGGCCAGGCGCGGCGCTCAGAGCTTCCCGAGGCTTTGCCTTAAACCCCCTCACAACCTTAGAGCCTGCAGGGTATTAATGTCCCCATTTTACAGGTAAGGAAACTGTTCAGAGGAATTTCTTACCTCCCGTAGGCCCAGTGCTGTTTTGGGTTCTGGCGACCCAGCTGTGAACCAGACTGACAGGTCTGTGCCTCCTCTTGGAACTTTATTCTGGTGAAGGAGGCAGGTGGGCACACAGGAAACAAGTAGAGAAATACGAGAACAGACAATAAGGTAAAGTAATGTACTAGTGACTAGGGGCTTGGGAGGTAAATTCAACTGAGTGGTTCTTCTCAAGGAGAGGGGTGTTTACCTGGACAGTGAACTCTATGAAGGAACCTGCTCCCCAGAGGGGGACTGGGGGACAGGCACTGGGGCAGAGGCAAAGGCAGTGGGGCAGTGGGAAGGCTCCTGGGCACTGGCACACAATTAACAAGAAGTAAAGCTGAGAGTGAAGCACAGGGCTGCCCGACTTCAAAGCCCAGAGGCGCTTTGCCATCCTGCCCAGTCTAGACTGAGCCCCAACCTCCACACAGGCTGAGCCCTTAACAGAAATGTCCAGACAGACCCACTGGCATAGGCACCTGTCCAGCTCCACACAGCCCACCCCACTGCTGGCTCCTGGCTGAGCCTGTCAGTGCTAATCCCAGCGTGGTTCCACAACCCACCGATCAGGGACCCAGAGCCTTCCTGGAGCTAGGGTCTGCTGCCTCCCCCACTCCTGAGGAGCAAAGGGCAGGGCAAGGGGGTAGCTGGAGGGGTCCCATACCTCATCCAGCCATAGCCAAGCTCTCAGGAGTCCCTGGCCCAGACTCTGGAATCCCCAGAAACGCTTAATTAATTCTTGATTACTCACTGTCTCTGCAGCTGCCATTATCCACTTCCCCAGCCTGGCCCCAGTTAGGCCACATAATTAAATTAGCACCGGAAGAACACTTCCAGGCAGGAGCACGCTTACTCCTGCTGGGCCTCATAGAAGTTCTGGGTGCTGATGAGAAAAGGCTCAGAGACACCAAGGGGAGCATTGAGGGTCACACAGCAGGGCTAGAACTTGCTCAAGAGTAACCCACTGAAATTTGTTCCGGCACCCTTCCTTCCACCTCTCTTGAGACCTCTTCTCTCAGCACATATTGTAAATGTTAAATGTCTTTAAAGTGACAAGAGATTTGCTGCTGTCCTTAATTAAATTTATGCTGATTTACTGAGCTCTTGGAGGGATGGATTTGGGACAGGGGACCAGGGGACTGTGAACCAGGATTTCCATGGTGTAGGAAACAGGAGACAAGAGGTCTGCAGCAGCCAAGGCATTTCCCACTTTACAGATCAAAGGGGTAGGGCAGAGGGAGATGGGGTAGCAGGGTGATGACAGGAGGGGACGAAGAGGAGGGCAATAGACTACTGAGACTCTGTCCGCAGGAGCTCCCTTGGGGGAAGTTAGGCAGTCACTTTCCCTTCAGAAAAGGAACTAGAGAAAAATAACCTAAAAGCTAGCCTGAGGTGGAAGTATGTGCACCATAAGCCAAAGCAAAAGGGACTGGAGAATTTGGGTCTATACAGAGTGAGGGGGCCTCACTGAGGTCTCCATATCCCGTGAGCCAAGCCTCCCTCCCTGCATCCTTCCCTCCCTCAATCCTAGGAGATGCTGGCTGACGGCCCCCCTCCCCCCAAACCCAGCTCCTTGTCACTTCAAAAAATCAGAAATAAGCCTCAGTGATTAGAGGGAGACGAGAGGGAGACGGGGCTTAGAGGCCCAGGCTCAAGGAGGTGTTAAGAGGCGAGTGGGACTCAGAGTATTAGGGGGGCAGAGCTAATAGCTTCTCTGGGTGCCCCTCCCCCAGGACTGTAGAACCAAGGGAGGAGGGAGAGGAGCGGGATGAGGTGTGGGGAAGAGAACAGAAAGATGCCATGGAAGTGGGGAAGGAAGCAGGAATAAAAGGAGAGACAGAGACAGAGACAGAGAGCGAGGAAGGATGGAATTGGGAAAGGGAAGAAAGTAGGACATGGAAGTAAATGAGAGGGGAAGGGAGAAGGTAAGGGAGGAAAAGAGTGCTACAAATTAAATAACAAGATGTCATTTTCCCTATTTGGTTGGGGAAAAATTCTTTAAAGATAATACCCAGTGCTGATGAAATGGAGATTTGGGCGTACAAATTGTCCAAACTTGGAGGTTCTGGAGGTGAAGGGCATTTTGGCAATAATTATCAAACTTTTAAATATGCTTTCCCAGACAAATCTTCTTCTAGGCATCTGTCCCCAGCAACACTGGCCTCTGTGCACAGCAGCGTAAGGAGAGGTGGTCACTGCAATGATGCTTGTCACTGCAAACATTGGAAACAACTCAGCGTCCATCAAGAAAAGACTGACTAAACATAGGATGCTGCAGCCACACTGTGGAATACTAGGTACCCAGGAAGAAGGAGGGAGTAGGTAGATCTGTGTGCGCTGACATGGAGGGATGCAGCTGATATATTGTTCCGTGAATAGAGCAGGTCATTAAAGAGTATGAATAGGGTCCCTATTTGAAATGTTTAAAAAAACACTTAAAACTGGTGGAGGTGGGGTAAATGGATAGAATAAAATGTCTGGAAAGAAGGAGAGCCCCCAATTACTGTCAATGGGATCAGAGGGCAGGGTTCTGGGGGACTTAGCTTTTCTCTGTATTTTTCTGCACTGTTTTTATAATGAGATTTTTTCAAATCATGTATTATTATATACATTTAAGAATAATAATTTTTAAAGAGGGATGAGGAAGGAACAGAGGGCAGGAAAGAAGAGGAAGGAGGAAGGAAAGAAGGCAGTGTAGGGCAGAAGGGAGAGAGGTGGGGAGCAGACTGGCTGGGACAGGAGTGAGTGGCACCTGGTGGAGGGGCTAGCCCATAGGAAGGAGGGGGCTACCACCCAGGCAGTGCCCCAAAGTGTTCAAACGCATTTCTTACCCCTGTCCCCAGAAAATCTGACTGAGGCCTGAGTAATTGAAGGCTAATTGGGTTTTAGGCTTGTTAATGCTTCTGCAAATGTTTGTGCTGAGGAGAGTCAGTGCATCCGGATAAATGACTCCCCGTGGGTCTCCAGAGGGAGGGACGAGACACCAGGAGGAAGAGCCTTATGAACAGGAATGGAGTTTTTTAGCCCACTTCAGTGTACATGGAAAAGTTGAGGAATCCTTGGACTTGGGGGGAGGGGTGGAAGGGAGAGTCTGGTTCAGGGACATTATGGGGCCAAGCCCTAGTGGGTGCAGGGTTCTAGCAGGCAGCAGGGAAGCCAGGAAGAGGGCAGGACTAGTGAACCCCACCCAAACCCTGCAGGGTGGGGGTCTGGTCTCCAAAAAGGAATGAGGAGCTAAGTCTGGCTACCAGGGATAGTTAATGGGAGGCAGTCACCAGGGCCTCTGCCCACACTCAGGAGCAGGTCGTTTGGCTCACACAGGGATGGGGTCCCTTTTAGAACTAACTATTATTTGTTGGGCTGAGGTGAAGTGGACTCTGTGGCCAATGCCCTTCATACCCACTGGAGCACCCTGCACGTCTAGACCCAGGTCCCAGCCCTCCCTCCCAAATTCCTCACCCCTGAGTTCAGCTAGGAGCCATCCGGAAGGAGGCAGCTTGTCCACTGGGCTGGGATCTCTGACTCTCCCTGTTCTCTAACCAATGAGCCTTGTTGGCTTCTGACCGTCGAAGCTCATGGAGCCTCCATGACTCTGGCATATATATGTTGGCAGCAGGGAAGGAGTCAGAGGAAGAATGGTCTCTATAGAGACCAGATGATGCCTAAGGAGGCACCAAGAAGGGAAGTCGGGCCCAGGCAACTAAGGAAGAAAGAGGGAGGCTCTCTGAGAATATAAAAAGGTTTTATTTGCAGAGTTGCTACGTCGGGGAGCTCCGTGTGCTACGGGAGCTGGAAACTCTGAGGAACCCACGGTAAGGCCCTTCCACGGGCAATCCCACCCTCCATAATCCCCTTCTCTTCTCCAGGGGTCAGAAATGCAGGATGTGCTTTTAAAGGATCAGCTGCACATTTGTTTTCTTCTCCTCCTCCTCCTCAGGCCTGACTTGGGGACTCAGGCCCCTGTGACAAGGCAGGCAAACATTTAATGAGTTTGTATTCCCTGAGAGCACAGTGACTGACAGCCGCCCCGGGGGCCACCACTCTTCTTGTCCTAGAAGAGGATGCAGCAGCTGCTGGGCTCTGTGTGCAGAGTGCACGCCTGTGCCCACCCCCACCGTGTATGCACACCTGGGGCTGGGCTGGAGAGGGACTGGCCGGGAATACCCTTCCTGTGGACAGAAGCCACTGCAAGTGGTTGGGGAATGGGGAAGGACTCGGGGGACTGCTGTCCTTTCTGGGGGTACCTCTAGCCACAATCTTCAGCCCTCAACCTACTCTCCTTGGGTCACCCTCTATACACTCAGCTTGGGTCAAGATGGTGGGAGGAAGGCCTGAGGCTGCCCACAGTGGGGTTTGAAGGAATCGGGGGACATGGTCGATGTGGAAGCCTGAGTCTGCATGGGTAATGAGGCCAGGGACTGGCTTGTCAATAGCATTTAAGTACTTTTCTCCCATTTTCAGGCCAGACTGAATTATTTATTTGTTTCTGGTCAATCGCTGGTAATGTCATTAGCATTTGTCTATCAAAGATAGGGAACAGAGTGGGAGTGGGCCCCTTCAACTGACCCCCAAATCCCAAAATGACTCTCAAGGGTCAAGCTGTCCGATTTCTTGCCCCTGCTCTCAAGTTACCCTGGGACCAGAATTTCTCAGGCCCTGCACCCAGAATGCTGTCTGTCCCCATGTGCCGCAGCTTTAAGCCCAATGGATCTAAGGAGCCATGTAGTGAGGTCCTTCCTGCTCTTCTCACACACCCCCATCATTAATTTAGGAGCCCCGTCCTCCCACCTTTGGGCATCACACTGGCTGGCTGACTCCTTGGAGAGTGAGCCGGGCCTGGCAAGAGAAGACCCAGAGGGATGGTGGGGTGGAGGTCTGGCAGAGCAGACAGTCTAGGTGAGGCTCTGCCTCTTTTCTTGGTCCAGAGCCCAGTCTGCGTCTGCCGACACACCTCCTAATGTGGGGTTCTTCCTTCTCCCTCAGTTTGGGCCCCGAAAGCAGAGTTCTGCTTCTTCTCTAAGACCAGGCCCACAGGACCAGCGTTCTTCTCTTTCTTCAGTCAGCTCCCAAGACAGAATTGGCTCCTTTCTGGCCAGGATCCCAGACTGGGTCTCCAAGGCAGGCCCTCTTCCCACCCAGTCCACAGGACATACCATTGAACAGAGGGATCCAAGGATTAATCCCCAGGGAAGGAAGTGCAAGTCCTTGCAGGGCTGAGCTGGCATCTAGATCAGGAGCTCCCAAATCCAGGTCCTTCGCTAATCAAACTAATCTTCCATCCTCAACCTTGGGACAAAACAGAAAGTGAAGGGTGAGACTTCTTGCAGAAATCAGGGCAGGAGGGTGCAGGCGGCTTATTGAGAAGCAGTTGGGGAGCGGAACTACGCAGAGGGAGAGTCTGACTGTGGTGCCGTTGCAACAGTGGCCTCAGCCAAGCCCACAGGAAGCTCTGGTCCTGGGATAGCCTCCAGACTTGTCCCAGGCTGGGGTAGAAGGGCCAGACCTTTGTCCTTCTACCTTGACCAGTTATTCTGTAGACTGCCCCTAGGGAGAGGGAAATAAACCCTGGGAGAAGCAGCTGAGGGCAGTTCCCAGGGGAGGAACTTGAAGGGGGTTCACCAGTGGCCAGTGCTCCAGCAGCTGCAGGAACAAGTGCCTCAGCCCTCAAGGAGGACCTGGGCAGCCCCACAGCATCCACGATGGATGTTCTGGGCAGCACAGACGGATGGGGCACTGGGAGTCTCAGTAGGATGGTTCAGTTTGTGGAGGTGGGTAGTTATAAAACTTGGGGGCATGCCTAGACAGGGCAGCTTGGGTGAGCACAGCAAGATAAGAAGGCTTGGGATCACATGGAGGGCTGGGGCAGTGTGGGGGCAAGGCAGAGATGTTTGGGGGACCCCAGTGGACCAAAAGTTTGTAGGACAGAGGGGGTGGATGAGTCTTCTTTATACTGTGCCTGCCTCAGCAAGTGGATGGGAAGAACCCCTCCCCCCCCATCCCCTCACCCCCACACTGCTGGCTTCTGAGTTGCTAAGCAGGATTAGCCTCCTCTTCCTCTGGAGGAGGGGCTCTGCTCCTGTATCAGCCACCAGCTCTGGCCGGCCCTAATCCCCCTCGCTTTCTAATCCACCCACGACTTTCTTAGGCATTAACGTTGGGCTCTCAGCTCCCTAAGCACTACCCTGAAGATGGGAGCGGGGCTCTGAAGGGAATTAGGCCAGACTCAGAGGATGGCTACACAGACAACTGGAGGGAGCCAGGAACAGTCCCCAGTCTCTTCTTCTCTGCAGCCCCCCAATCCCCAGACAGGATCCAGTCTCACAGGGATCTCTTCCAGCTCACTGCTAGAGCCAGGTGAGGATGGGAGGGCAGAGAGGGACTCAAAAAGAAGAGGATTTTCTAGGGTGGGTGTAGAGTCTAGAGGTGGTGCCAGACCAGGCTATGAGGGTAATTCATGGCCAGGCAAAGGCAGAGAGACAGGAGAGTTCAGGACACTCTGTGCCATGAGAGACTAGTAGGGTAAACTGAGGCCAGATTGTATAGGACCTTGAATGCCAGCTGAGGAATTTGGACTCGAGAGAATCAGTAAGGAGTCATGATGGAAAAGCAGTAGGATTCAGAACAATTGCATTGGTGCCTGTGAAGGAGTGGTGGAGGTAGGGCAGAAACTGGGGCAGGGGGTGAAAAGGCTCTTCTATGATGCCAGCAACAGGCCAGGTGATGAGACCCAAAGAGGACACTTGCACAAGGTCACCTAGCACTGGCTCCCAGTGCACTGGGCAGCACAGCACCTCATGTGGTGGCAGGGCTCCACTACCTGTGAGGACCCGAACGGGGGGCGGGGGGGGGG
>VMDR010000448.1:182248-204023 GCA_007922815.1 Macrotus californicus | reverse complement strand
GAGGGCAGAACAACCGTTCACAATGCAGGAAGGCCAAGCTGTGCAGCGGTTACAAGTGGGACTGTTGGAGTCTGATGGGCTGGCGTTCAAACCAGGTTCTGCCTGCCTCTTTCTAGCTGAGCAGCCTCCCTGAGTCCCAGGTTTCCCGTTTGTAAATGAGCGAACAACGCCAACTCCCAGGGACCCCAGAATGAAAGCCACGTAGGAGAATATGCATGCAGTGTCCCAGTGGAAACTGGGCTGGGGGTGGGGGACAGAGCTCTCTTTGCTGTCCAAGGCCACTGAGTGGGTAATCAGAGGGGCAGAGGCTGGCTCTCAGCTCTGTCTGCTTCCAGAGCACTTAGATGTACCTTCTCAGAGGTGGTAGTAGGCAGCTAGGGTCCCCAGACTCCTTGAGGGAGGGGGGTAGCAGGGCAGGTGAGTCAGGTTATTGAGTGGGTGGTGAGACGTTGAAAGGCTGGGAGGTTCATCACCGCAGGTTTGTTAGGCTGTCCCAGCAGACCCCTCTCATTGGGTCCTGCTAATGAGCTTCCACTGGATTATCCGCTCCCACCTCCGGTCGGTTTACTCTGTCAAATCGAGTTTGCATTTTAAATGGGAATTTGACAAGACGGGCAATTTGTCTACTGACGAGGTTAATGGGTGTTAGCCCTGCAGACTGAGGAGGGAGAACCCATGCCCCAGCAGAGCCTGGCCTCTGCCAAGATCAGTGACCCCGGCCGCTGCTCCTCTCTCCACTGTAACCACTCTGGGCCTCCCAGTGTCCAGAGGCTGTCCCTGTGTCTGGCTCACCACCTCCAGGCAGTCTTCCCAAAAGCACTCTGCTCTGGCCCACTAACTACTGCTCAAGCTGGGTGCCCTCCACTGGGACTCAGACAGGGCTCTTGAGGGCTCAGCCGTGTCACCCCTCTCAGACCCTGGTTCCCAGGGCAGGGCCAGGTTTTCCCTCACAGTTGAGCGCCCAAGGGCTGGGCACTGTCTGCTCCCTCTGGTTCTCCGCACCTCCTTTTCCCATGTGGGACTTAAAATGGAGCCAGGAGGTCTGGCCTTGCCACATCCTGAGCTTTAGTGCTGGGATATAGACTGGTTGGCAAGAAAAGGTTTCCAAGCTATCAATCACCTCCAAGATTTGACCCCCCCCCCGAGACCAAGCCCTAATGTTGGGGCTCATGGGGAAGCTGAGGAACTCTTCTGAGACTGCCCACTGGGGCCCAAGTTGGCCTCCCCTACAGGGGGTCCTTCTTTGAACCACCCCCTCCAAGGCTGAGCAAGAACCCAGGTTTCTGGGACCCTGGCCCAAGTCTAGGAGCAGCACCAGGCCAGGACGGGTTTGGGCGATGGGAGACCATGCCTCAGCCTCCCCTCCTCCCGGGGGCCCAGGGCCCTTCCCCACCCCAGCTAATGTGCCACAATTACCTCCTAAGTGCCCAAACAAATGTGGCTGCTGGGGGAAGTGACATGGGCTCCAGGTGATGGATTCGTGCCATCGGGGAGCCGGGCGGAGCGGGCCCGGAGCGGGGGGCGGGGGGGCAACACTAATATTGTATCAGCGTCGGCGCCGGCACCACGAGCCGGTGATGAATATGTGTCACTTTACACGGCGCACACTCGGGGGCCTGGCTGCGCAGGCATGGAAAATAGAGTGTCTGGGATTAATGATATTGAAAATGATAGAGAGCAGATTGGAAATGGCTTCGCCTGCCCGACCCGCGGAGATGGAAACGTACCTCACAGCTATCTGCCCAGCACGGCCCCCCACCTGCCCCCCCCACCCTCCACCGCTGCAGAGGCCCACGTACAAGGAGGACCTGGAGTCTCATTCCACCAGCAGCTTTTTGGGATAGCACATATGGGAGGTACACCTGTGAGCAGTGACAAGGGACATCAACCAAATCTCAGTCCCTAACTGACCTTTGACCTTGGTTCCAGATGAGTCTGACCCCAGTCACCCAGTGAACCTTGACCTTGGCCATAGACAAAGGCCTGACCCCAGTTCCAGCTGAGCCCTGCCTCTGGCCACAGTTTGAGTGTGCTGGAGCCTGAGCCTCTCACAAGGCCAGGAGGGCTGGAGTAGTGGAGCAGGGAAGATGCAGGGATGAGGCAGGAGAGTGGATCACTCAGCAGCGTGCTGCATCCCCTGCTGGAGGGCAGCTCAGAGCCCAGGCTGTGGGAACTCCACAGTGTGGACTCCCAGGTCAGTAAGCAAGTGAACAGGTGTCTCTCCATGGTCGTTTTTAGTGGTTAATTATGTTGGTTTGTATGGCTGTGTCTGAACACAGGTATGCATTTGGAGGGGTGTGTGTGGTGTGTATCTATTCAACCATAAATCTCTGAGGCTGTGTCCGGTGTGCGGAGGAATGTGGGTAGCTGGGCTTGTGCTCCTGTGTGCCTTGGTATGTGTACATCCCTGGGAATTTGGTGCGCGTGAGTGGAGCTCAGTTTAGGCCGTTCTGTGCATGGGCACGAGGGTGCCTTGGCGAGTGCGTGTGTGTGTTTACCCACAGATAGAGAAACTTCATGCGTGGGTTTTGGTCAAGGAAAACTCTTTTATGAGGCCTGCAGGCTGAATTCCCAACATTAGGGCGAGACGCCACTCCCCATTGGGACAGAATCCATCTCACTGGGATTTCAACAAATTACAGCAACTGGAACCCATCAGTCCAGCCTCAGCCCCATCCCCACACCAGTCCCAATCCAAACCGATGTCGGGAAAACACACTTACACCAACATCTTTCATTCAATAAAGACAACGGATACAGTCTTTGATGACCCGGAAAAATATGGTCCCTGACCTCATAGAAGGCACAGTCTGTTCGAGGAGACAGACACTGAACAAGTAAACAGGTAATAAACCAAAAATGACAAAGTATAAAAAGTGCCACAAAATAAACATTCAGAAGGCCATGATAGAGTTAATGGGGTAACCCATCACTGGATGGGGCGGTCAGGGATGGCTCCTGGGTACAGGCGACATTTGAGCTGAGGGGTGAGGAGCCAGCCCTGTGGAAAGAGGAGAGCAGTGACGGCAAAGGCTCTGGGCGTAGGTGAGACCAGGTCAGGAGAAAGACGTTCGGGAAGAGGCAGGAGGAAGCGGTGGGACCAGAACACCTGGGCTTTGGAAACCAGAGTGAATTTTGTTTTCAGTGAAATGTGGAGCCATTGGAAGGTTGAACCAAGAGAGTGACATGGTCCTATGTCACTCCATTTTTCAAAGGAATTGGAAATACTGAGAGTATAGCAGGAGACCATTGAGGAGGCTCTGGTGTTAGCCTCAGGCCCAGGGTCCATGTCCTCCCAGCACCACGAGCAGTTCCCACACACACCATCATGAGCACCTGCAACAGCACCAGCTCATGCTTCATAGAGCTCCTCCTGGCAGCATCTTGGGGGGCTTGGGTTCCCTGTCCATGCTGTCCCCATCCTGCCACTCTACCCCCACCCAGATCCTCCCTCTGCCTTACTTTCCAACCATGGTCTCTCCTGGAAACACTCTCTGTCTCCCAGACCCCACAAGTCTTCCCAGGGCCCTGCTGTCATCTGAGGAACCAGTGCTGAGGAAGCTTAGGGCTCCCATGAAGATGGGGCGGAGTAGGGAGCAGCACACTGATGGTGAGAAGGCCCTGTCTAGGAAAGCTCTGTGTAGGAACCAACAGCACAGCTCCCAGGACGGCCACTTTCAATCGTGGGAACTCTGAAATCATATCCCGCCCCCACCCCACCAGTGTCCCCAAGGGGTCCTAGAACACTGTAGGCAGGGGGCTCAGCTCCCTATCTGCTGGCCCCCTAGGCTTAGCCGAAGGGGAGAGGAATACCAGGTGTCTGGCTCACCACTAACTAGCACAGGGCTGGCACATGGAGAGGCCCTTAGGAAGCACGAGTGGAGGAAGGACTCGCAGCAAGTACCTCGGGGGTGGGAGGTGCTGGGTGACCTGACACCGCCCCCAGACTCAGCACTGCTGTTCTTGCCCTGGTGCAGGCAGTCTCCCCGGGGGCAGCCACTCTTGTATGTGAAGGAGGCGGGAAGAGAGGACTGAGGCCTGTCTGGGGCTGCCTCTTTGCCCCTTTCTGCTTCAGGCCCTTGTCTTCTGCTCTCTGGCTTTCTCTCTCAATCTCTCTTCGTCTCTTTCTGCTCCTTTCTCTTCCTCCTTCCCTGCCTCTCTCTCCCTGAGTCATTTGCAGAGCGGAGATGGCCTAGCCCATCTGGGAGCGAGAGCAGGGCTGGTGACGGAGGCGCAGGTAATAGCCAAGTAGAGGAGAGAGACGTGGAAATTTATGACATTGAAAATGACTAAGAGAGAGAGTGTGTGTGAGAGTGTGGGAGAAGGAGAGAGCAGGAGGGGGCAGAAAGGGAGAGGGAGGGAGCTCTTGCACACTCTCTCACACACACACTCCCTGCTCTACCCCTCCCTCCAACCTTGTAGAGAGGAGAGGACACAGGGGAGGGGGCTGCCAGCACAGAGAGGGAAAGACAGACAGACAGTGAGGACAGAAAGGGCAAATTGAGGGAGGAGAAGGAGAAGAACAAGTGAGACCAGGAGAGGGAGCAAGGCTGTGAACTGCCATGGGAGAAATGACCAGTGTCCGGCTGTGGTGCCTGCTTGTCTCTGTCCTGATCCCCACCCCTGAGGGGAGGGGTGGCCCCATGGCATATGGTAGCATGGAGTTTGGAGTCTAAGCTGGAGATATTCTAAGTGATAAGGCTCAGAAAGGGCCAGAACCTGTTCCAGGCTGCAGAGCAGATGTCTTTCCTTCTGGCATGGCTGTTTCACAGGTGCTGTGGTGTGGAGAGCCAGGAAGCAGATGGACTAGATTGTGTAACCAGCAGCAACTCCTTCTGGACCATGGGAGGCAGGGGAATGGCCAGAATGACCTGCTACATCTTGAAGTCGGAGGAGAATCTGTTTCCTTGACATGTTAGCCCATAATCCCCTCTGCCCTAGGCACCCCTAGACCACCCAGGATGGTGTTGTTGGAGACAGAAGAAATTAAACATCCTTCAGAGAGCTGAGCATGTCACCTTTGACCTGGGGCCAACCCAGACCCAGCAGACTGCACTCCACCCCCTCCTCAGCCCTTCTCTGCTACCTCTTGTCTCTAATGCAGCTGAGTCCCCTCCCAGTTACTATATCTTAACCCAGGGCTCAGTTCTTTGCTCAGATTCCTTCCCTCTCTGGACCTAAGTTTCCTCATCTTTGAAATGAGGATAGTAACATTCACCTATGCCCCTCCTCCTTGGGCCAAAGAAGCAACGCTGGGATTCAGGGAGGGACTTTGATCTACCTAAGTCTGGAGAGTGTGAGTTATCTTTACTCCAGATGAGCTCTCACCATTCCGACTGATGCTGTGAGTGAAGGGAGAGGAAAGAAGACTCCCAGGTGCCCTACATACACACAGCCATCTCCCAATGAAGCTGATAGATACATCAGGTACTCAAGGGGCAGAACACTCCATGCCCAGGTACAGGCAGAGGCTGAGGCCTAGAGAAAGATGGGGCCTCCCCAACCACACGGCTGGCAAGATCTGAGTCAGACCCTGGTTTGCTAGCCCAGACCATGTACCAGGCCCCTTGTCCTGCCAAATATGGGAAGAACAGGTGCCTTAAGGTTCTTGTAGACCTTGCCCCCCATCCCCAATAGCTTAGGGCCTGACTCTGAACTGGTGTCCAAATTTCCCCAACTGTGGAGGTCACTCCCCACTCCACAGCCATGCCCCCTTCTCCCTGACAGCCTTCCACTAAGGCCCCACCCCCTCCCCTCTCTTCTCCTTCCTCCCCTGCTCTGTAGCCCTCTCCGCTAGAAAACTTTCTTGGATCCACTCCTCCTAGCCTGGGGCATCTGAAGAGGTGACATAGTACAGTGGTTGAAAGCATGAACTTTAGTTCCAGGAAAGCCCCAAATCACAGCTCTGCCCCTTGGCTGGGTGACCTTGGGCTCTTCATTTAATGTCTCTGAGCTAATGTCTCCTCATCTGGCCAATGGAACTATAAATGTCTGACTCTAGGATTTGGGGAGAATCACATGAAATCATGGATGTAAAGTGGCTGGCACAGAGGAGGTGCTCAGCAAATGCCAGCTGACATCTGGCCCTTGGTACCACGCCTCACTGTGTCTTAGCCTTCTGCTGCACCTAGGGGGAAGGTGAGAGCTGACGGCAGGTAGAGGAAGAAGAGCAGTGGCCGCAGCTTCAGAGGACTCCTCAGAGATAAAGCCAGAGCTACAGTTAGCTCTAAGAGGGACTTGCTCATCATGAGACCTATGAGGAAGACACATTTCAAAGGGCCCGCCTGGTCCAGTCTGCTCTGAGGCCTCATTCTAGAGGTAGCTCCACGGCAGCAGTGGTTGCTCTGTCTGGGGAACACTGGGGGAGGTGAAGAGTTCACTGGGCCCAGGGCTTCAGGCAGCAGGCCTCCCGCCCAGCCCCAGTGCCCTGGCCCAGCCCATCATGGCCGCATAAAAGGTGACGGATGGTTAATGGGGGAGATAACAGGATTCATAAGGGAAATTTATCGGTCACTCTGGTGGTATAAATATGTTTATAGCAGACCAAGGGGAAATGAAGAAGCCCCAATAAATCACTACGAAGCCACCAGCCACTAATAGGCAAGCGACTGCCGGAACCCCAGCATTGGTGCTCGCAGACACCCCCTCTGGCTGCCCACTAATGGCACGGCAGAGCTGCAGGCTTGTCAGGAAGGCTGACCAGCCCACACCATCGTGGGAACAAGACCCCAGGGGCCGCCTCCACTGGACCTGACCTGTCCTGCTCGCTGTTCAGCCAACCCCTCAGTATATCTGGGCTCAGTCAGACTGGAAGGGCTGAGGGAACAGGGCAAGGGGTACAGGGGCCAAGTCTGGGAGACTCCATGGTGCACAGCTTCGGAGTCAGACAGTCCAAACTTGACGCTGCTGTTTCCCACTCCCTGACCCTCTTTGGGTTTTCTTGTCTGCAAAGTGGCTTCGCAACTTGGAAAGGAAAGCTGTTAGGAGGAGGAGAGAGATAATCCACTAATCAGAGTGCTTAGCACCTTGTAAGCCTCAACAAATAGCTACACTTCTTCAGGCAGGGTCTTTCCTTCTTGGGGAAAGTGCTATGCAGATATGAGATGTGAGGAGGTTCATAAAAATTGTATAGCACTGCCCCCATTTTATAGATTAGGAACCTGAGACTTAGAAGTTAACAAAGAGGCTTGCCTGGGGTCACACAGCTAGAAGAGAAAGGCTCTAGCTGATTCCCAAGCCCTAGTTTAGACTTATTCCTTCCTCAGAATTCCTGGAGTTCCCTGTCCCCACCCTCTCCAGGAGAGGCCTAGGAGTCCAGGGGCCCTGAAGTACTAAGGGCAAAGCCGGGGGCTCCAGAAGCAACTTGCTGGTGCTGGTGAGCTGGGCCTCAACTCTGCCTGACCCTATCTACTCTGCCCCTGCTCTTCCACTCCTCTCCCCCACCACCTGCACAGCCAGGGCCTGGCCAGGTTAGGATGACCTCACCCCAGCACTGAGGTTGCTTGAAGCCTTCCATACTATCTGCACAGAGTGCTTTCCACTCCGCCTTTCCCTCCAAACTCTGGGCCTTGGGCACAGAGCCTCAGGCCAGGCAAAGTTCCCCTCTAGCCCCGCTCCCTTCTTCATTCATACTTTCAGCAAACACTATGTGGCTCCCTCTGAATACTGACTTAGGTGGGCAGGGGCCTGCCACTGTGGTCGTCAGCGTCTGGTGGAGAAGTCAGGCCTGGATCATGGAATAGAATGGGGTCGGCACTGAGGCTAAGGCAGGCACAGCCACTGGGGAGGCCCAGAGTCGAAGAATGAGTAGGAGCCAGCAGGAAAAGCATTTCCAGAGGAAGAAGCAACTTGGGTGAGAGCCTGGGGCGCAGACAGGACTTCCTGAGCCCCAGGGGGTCACCATTTCTATCTCAGCGCTGAGGGGCCACACAGACACCTCCACATCAGGCTCTATCCTCACTGTTGCTGTTCCTCACCCCCTTTTCCCTCCTCCCAAGGTCACACTGTTCAGCTCACCTCACACTGCACAAAACCGCAGCCTGCTCCTAGTATCCTTTCAGGACAGGCCTGTCCGAAAATATGCTCTCCACCTTATCACTTCCTGAGTCCCAGATCTACCCCCCAACTCTAGTGCCCTAGCCAGCAGAGCAGCCTCCCTCAGCCCTGGAGGGTTAGGGTCCCTACACCAACACGCGGAGAGGAGAACACAGGGCCTTTGAAGTCCAGGGGGCTCACCTCTCTCTGCTGCTCTAAGAAGAGGCACCCACGCTGCTTTTGCCTGCTCTGATTCTCTGCGCGCTGCTCTAATCTCTGTCTCTCTTTCCCCTCCCAGTTTCTCTCTCTCCCTGTCTCTGCGGGTCTGTGCTCTCTTTCCCCCAGTCTCTCTCTCTCTCTCCCTCCCAGTCTCGGGCTCCGTCTCTCTCCCTCCCGAGGCCGGGCGGGGGAAATCGCTCCGTAAATAGGCGGATGGCCCCGGGCGCTCCGGGCGCAGGGCGCAGACACTCGTTTTTAGAGCCGGTAATTGACTCCTTTCAGTTGATAATTCATGGCTTGCATATGCGCTTTAATGCGGGCGCCGAGGGAGGTGCGGCGGGCGGGGCAGTCCACGCGCTGAGCCAGAGGCCGAGCGGCCAGGGAGCGAGCTGGACTCTGGGAGGGCTCCGGCCCGGGCTGTCTGTCCGTCAGTGCACGGGACGGAGGGGGCGCCCCCGCCAGGGTCAGCCTGTCCGGCCCTCCGGTGAACCGTTTAGGTGACGAAATGAGAGTGCGGTGGGTGGGGTAGCGAGGCCAGTAAGTCAGTCCCTAGGCCAGCGGGGGTTGGGGCGGGAGCAACACGAGGCAGACTGGCAGAGCCTTCAAAATGAATGGGGGCGGGGGGAGGCCAAGACACGCTGACACCCCTTCCACCTGCAGCCAAAGGGGAAATTGAGGCCCAGAAACGCGATAGGTCTTACATGCATCCCACAGCACAGAAACAAGACCAGAACTCAAGGTACCCTCTTCCCAAAAGTCCTACTTGGGGCCTCAGTCCCAGCCTTGGGAGAGCCGTCTTGCCCTGGGAATTTTCCTGTTTCTGAGTTAAATTCTTACTCTATTGCTCTTGGGCTTCCCCAGGAGGATCTGACTCTTCCCAATGAATGCTGGACACAGACGTCCAGACCTGTGCCCGCCTCTCACCTCACAGCAACTTCCAGGCTGAGGAGGGGGGCCCAGGTTCTCTCCCATCCGGCCTTCACCTTTTGTGGACCTGTCTCATCCTGAGGCTGTGGCATGCCATCATTATTTCCATTTTACAGAAGAAGAAACTGAGGCTTAGAAAGGCTGGAAGACTCCAAGCCTGCAGAGAAGGCAGGACCACATCAAGCCCTCCACGGTGGAAGTACGAGGGGTGAGAAAGGGAGAAGGAAGAGGCACCGTGTTCCTGGAGGCCCCATGTGCACCCACACATGGGTTGCGGTCGGGACGGACTGGGGGCATGCGAGAGGCAGCACCCATGTTTCTGTCACACATTGATGTTTCTCTTCTACTCTTTCTTTGTCCCTTCCTCTCTCTCTAAAAATAAATAAATAAAATCTTTAAAAAAAAAAAGAGAAAGCCCAGCCTGGAGAGGAGTCTGGCCCCAGGATGGGACTTACTCAGTCCCTTAGGCCAGTATCTGTTGCTCCCTTTATCCAGGCTAATTTCAGCCAAAAATAGAATTCCACCTGTATCTCCTAAAATCTGCAAATGGTTTACCCAAAGTCAAAGCACCTGGCTTATTTCTTGTGTCCCCTATGTTTATTTCTCCACCCCCTAGTTTCTCCATCTGCGCAACGGAATTTGAACAAAGATCTGACTGAGAAAGTACTGATAACAGTGGATCTGATTAAAGCGGAAAGTGAGATAATATTTGGGCCATATGAAGCTCAATGCTGCCCCCTGGTGCCCAGACTGTTACAACCAGCAAGCCGGTGGCAGCGAAGACAAGAGGCACTTGAAGTTAAAAAAGAAAAAAAACCCTCTGTGCGCCGTCCCCGCCTTCTCTGAACCTCTTAGACCTCCCTCTAGAGAAGGAGAAAGAACAAAGCAGGAGCCCTGCTACGTGAATGAGGAGAAACCATGAGGCTCTTTCTCCAGCAGAGGTCTCAAACTCTGGTAGAACCTCGAGAGGGGTGGAGGCCATAGTGACGTCAGCAGTAGCCCTATCCAGCCTGCACCTGGACACCCCAAATGGTGTCTTCTATTTTAGGTAGAATCAGGGTCGCCCTTCTGGTGTGATTCCTGGGGTCTTCATCTTAGTTAAACTCAGGCCTTTTTCTGCCTGAAACGCCATCATTTGTGTTCAGAGGAGGTATTCAACAAATGTAGGATGGATGGATGGATGAATTCCCTTCCTTTGCATTGAGATATTATCTTCAGAAGGTTTGTGCTATTAAGTACAAGGGGGATTTTCCTAGTTGGCTGGAAGTAGGGCTACAAAGAGGAATGGGGTAGAGAAAGGGAAAGTTGGGGGGGGGGCTTTGTTTTGTTTTTCTTTTTTTGTCCATATGTGTCTTTACTACTTACAATAACTTTTCATATGTAATTTTTTAAATTTTTATTGAATTTATTGGGATAACTGGTTAATAAAATTATATAGGTTTCAGGTGTACAATTCTATAATATTTTATCTGTACTTTCATATATTTTTGATTCTCAGAACCATCCCGTGAGGTAGTCAGGTTTCAGTTATTCATTTTAATGATGTATTTCCTCCATAAATACTGAAGAATGCCAAGAAAATTTTGCTTTTGAACCCTAGTTTTCATGTATTTAGAGAATAAATAAAAGTTTTTTTAAAGCTGTTTTTCTTTAGTTTAAGAAATTGCGTTAAACATTTCTTATTTTCAATAGTCCATCCTTTACAAAGAAGACATTTCTGAAGTCCGCCTTTGAACTACTTGGGAATTCACTTTAAGCAACACTTTTAGTGGAGAGAAGTGTTTCTTGGCTCTGTTCCTGTTTTTTTGAGGAGCAAGCAGGCGCTGACTGACCGGAGGCGGGTGCTGCGAAAATCGATGCCTCGTTCTTGCCTTTGGAACCAGGCGCACTGTGATGTAGGTTCACAGCACCTCCCCTTGTCTGTTTTCTACCTACCAATTTATGTTTATTCCCTGTACCTTTCCCCCCCACTCTCCTTCCTCCCCCCTCCCCGCTGATAACCCTTCATGTAACCTTCATTTCTGTGATTCTGTTCCTGTTCTAGTTGTTTGCTTAGTTTGTTTTTGTCTTTGTGTTAGGTTCAGGTGTTGATAGTTGTGAGTTTGTTGTCATTTTACTGTTCATATTTTTGATCATCCTGTTTTTCTTAGATAAGTCTCTTTAACATTTCATGTAATGAGGGCTTGGTGATGATGAACTCCTTTAACTTTACCTTGTCTGGGAAGCACTTTATCTGCCCTTCCATTCTAAATTATAGCTTTGCTGGAGAGAGTAATATTGGATGTAGGTCCTTGCCTTTCATTGCTTTGAATACTTCTTTCCAGCCCCTTCTCTATGGCAAGTTCTTAATCAGGGAAATACCTGGGAATCACAGCTCACAGAATAGTCAAGTCATCAAATCTAATTCCCTCAATTTGTAGATGAGAAAACAGAGATCCAGAGAGGGGAAATCATTTGCCCAGCATCACATGGCAAGCCAATGGCAGAGTCAAGACTTAGACCCAGGTCTCTAGCCTCTCGGTTTGGGGCTTATTCCGATCTGCTGCCATCTGGGATGGCACATGCGGGACTGAGCTGGAGAACAGCTGGAGGCATAAAGCTACCAGGAAGCTATAGCACCACCTAGATCAGAGACCACAAGACTAGCCAGTCAAAATGTTTATTGAGGTCTTCACCCTGATACCCATCTTGGGTGGATCTGAGTCCATGGATTAAGCACCTACAAGGACAGAGAAGGAAAGAAAGAAAGAAAGAAAGAAAGAAAGAAAGAAAGAAAGAAAGAAAGAAAGAAAGAAAGAAAGAAAGAAAGAAAGAAAGAAAGAAAGAAAGAAAGAAAGAAAGAAAGAAAGAAAGAAAGAAAGAAAGAAAGAAAGAAAGAAAGAAAGGAAGAAAAGAGAGAAAGGAAGAGAGAGAGAGAAAGAAAGGAAGAGAGAAAAGAAAGAAAGGGAAAAAGAAAAGAAAAGAAAAGAAGAAAGAAAGAAAGAAACTGGTGGGCTTCCAGGAGGAGGAGATATGACATGGATATGGTATTTATGAGAAGTTGAAAGGGCACCAGGAACAGACGTGGATGAGGATGTAGGAAGACCTCCAGGAGAAGAAATAGCCCATCATATGGGTTCCCTATGGTTCTTGACCACGGTCTCCACCTCCTTCATGAACCGAAGACACAGCTCTTCTTCCCATGGCAAAGCGATGCACTGCACAGCCACTGGAAGTCCCACGGATCCTTTTATCGCCTACCCAGAGAGAGTGTCTATAAATCAGAGCCTGCTTCCTGGCCACAAGTCCCTTGCCCAGCCTTCCTCATCACCCGTAGGTATGCATTAATTCAAATATCTCATCTCCAATCGATATTAGAATAGAGATTTCCTGGATCTCAGAGTTCTAGGCTTCCTCGGCTCTCAGTAAAACCTGGAAAAACTGTTCTGACTTTGTCCACAATTTTCCAAGGTAAAACCTCTTCCTTGTGTGAAGAGTGGCCTATAACAAGAAAATATAAAACCGAGAATCCGCCCAATGTTCTTAGCAAAGGAAAGAAGAACGTGCAAACCCCTGATCTGGACCCTGGTTATACTTCCACAGTGAAAGAGGGAGCTGAGCCTGAGTGCCTGCCATGAAACCCAAACATACTTGTAGGAATTCAGACATATCTTCATTGCTTATGACAGCGATGTTCAACTGATATGCCACAATAATTTTTAAAACATGCAATACCCGACTGACTGAGTCAGGGACACTGACCCTTAGTCAGGGACTGAGTCAGGGACACTTTTCCCTTAGACTGTCAAATAAAATGACAACATCAACACAGCGATAGCTGTCTGGTGTGAACACCCTGTCTTGAAACATGAAATATATAGGTCATATAATAAAATTACATCTTAGTGGTCACATCAAATAATAAGGTTGTGTTTGATTGGTTAATTCTTAGTATCAGAAATCCTTATATACAAGTAGAGGCACCTGATTTTTAAAAAGTTGCTTTGGAGTAAAAAGGATAGTTGATTACTATTATTTTATTTTGTAAATCATTCAAAATTATACCTATTTTTGCCAAATCAGCAAAAACTATATTTTTTAATGTTCCACCAAATTTTAGCAATTAGTTTATGTGTGCTATGAGATGAAAAAGGTTGAAAATCTCTGCTTTATGATGACAACATCATCTACGCCTTCATCTGCCTTTGTCTCTGGAGCCAGGTCATGTGGCTTCAAGTCCTAGCTCTTCCACTTCAACTAGCTGTGTGGCTTTGGTCAAGTCCCTTAGCCTGTGTCTCCATTTCCTCATTTGCAAAACCTCACAGGATAATTATGAGAAAAAAATATATAGACACATACATATATATCACTGTTAAACAGCTTCTGGAACAGAATAAGAGCTCAAGACACATTAGTATCATTACTACTATTTTCTCAGAATTTAGGTCAGCAGTTCCATAGGATAACTCTTCCACTAAAATCAATTTCCAGAAAAATAAGTTCCTTATTGTCAGACACATGCATACTTTTCAGAGTCAATCTCTCCCTCTCTCTTTCTCTCTCTCACCCAAGTTAGGGTTGTTATTTTAGACCCTGCATTAAAGATTTTATTTATTTTAGAGAGAAGGGAAGGGAGAGAGAAAGAGAGGGAGAGAAACAGCAATGTATGGTTGCCTCTTGTGCTCCCTCAGCTGGGGACCTGACCCACAACCCAGGCCCCAGGCATGTGCCCTTACTGGGAATCGAACTAGCAACCCTTTGGTTCACAGGCTGGCACTCAATCCACTGAGCCACATCGGCCAGGGCATAGACTCTGCATTTAATAGACCCATAGAAATATTTCCTTTTGTTAAGCCACCTCTGACTTAGTAATAGTAGCATTTATTGAACACTCCCTGCATACAAAACCTTACGCTAATTGCTTCCGTCTTTTTTTATTTAACCTTTAACATAATCCTACAAAGCAGATTTTTTTTTAATTCCTATTTTTTTCTGACAAAGAAATTGAGGCCCAGAGAAGTGTAGTGTCCCATCATTACACTGTAAGCTCTTAACCTGGGGACTTTGCCCTGATCCTTCCCCTGCCCCCACCTCTAAAATGGACTTTCCTTACAGAGATGTGAGACGGACAACTGTTTTTGTAAAGTATTCTCCCCTGACAAGGACAATGGCTGACTTGGAGGTTAAATGGTGTGTCCTCAGGGATGAGGGTGACACTGTAGCAGAAGTGACAAAGGGTAAACCCTGGGAATGCCCAGCCCCATCCCACCTTGCCCCACCGGCCCACTTGGTTTGAGGCAGGACTCAATCCTGGTCTGTGCGCTCGGGGTGAGGCACCGGGTGGAGGTAAGAAAAGGGAAACTGACCTCCACAAAATTTCTGTCGCTACTATCTCCGTAGTATCCCTTGTAGAAGGCCAGTTCCTCCTGGTCCTGTGCTGTCACGGTGGTGACAGGCACCACGCCAACAGGAAAGTTCAGCAGGTTGTACAAGGTGTGGTAAGAGGAACTCTCTGTAGGAAGATTCAGGTTAGCCCAGGAAATCACCGACTCCAAAACACTCAGATGCGGAAAAAAAAAAAAAAAAAAAAATGTGAGTAAGCGCCCCCTCGGGGTCCTTCTCGGAACTGCAGCCCTGTGGGCTCAGCCCGTTCATGCTAGAAATCGTCTGACAGCTGCCGGGAGGGAAGGAGGACCCTCACGGTCCAAGCCCTACTCGGTGCCAGGTATTGTGCTGGCCTCCCTACGTTGCTGCTTCTCTGAATCCTCTCCACCCCTGTGAGGTGGGAATTACTCTTTCCTGTGTACAAATGAGGAAAGCCAGGTGCCAGACAGGTTAGGAGGCTTTTCACAGGCTCCACAGCTAGTGAGCAGCAGAAGCTTCAGCCCCTGCCCTCTAGTACACTGGGCTCCATCATGGCTGGGGTGTGCAGTGCAGCCCTGAGGTGAAGAGGCATCTCCGTTGCAACACCCACCCACCTGTGTGCAAGGAGTGAGCATCACAGAAGTGGCAGTAATGTTGACAGAGGATATCGGAGAGCAAAGCCAGGTGGGATGTGCCTTTGGGCAACACTGTGGGGGTACCCAGGGAAAAGGACTCTAGCCTTGAGGTGGGTTTTCCCTCTGCATTGACATCACCTCTTAGACTTGCACCTGTTCTGGGCATGGGAGTCAGCAATGCCTCACACACTGCCCTATGCATTTCAGGTGGGCTGAAGACATTTCTAGAAGTGGGGCAGCAGAAAGCATGTTAAGAGTGAAGTCATATGCATAGTGAAAGAAGCCAGACACAGAAGCCTCATATTTTATTATTCTATTTATATGAAATCCTAGAAAAGGTACAACTATAGTGAGAGAAAGCAGATTAGTGGTTGTAGGGGGTAAGGTTAGGATAAATTGCAAAGGGACATGAGAAAAATTTGGTTGGTGATGGAAATATTCTATAGGTTTATTATGGTGGTGGTAATACAACTACACACATTTGTTAAAACCATCACACTGCACTCTCTGTGGATTTTATTGCATGTAGATTGTACAGATGGTCACTGACTTACAGGTTTTTGACGTTATGAGTGCGAAAGTGATGTGCATTCAGCAGAAACTGGCTAGCCTAAGCTATGAATGTCCACTAGGTTAAATGTACTTTCAACTTAGATATTTTCAACTTACAATGAGTTCATTGGTATGTAACCCCACCTTAAGTGGAGGAGACTGTACTTCAATGAAGTTCATTTTAAAAGCAAATGGAAATTGAGAATGTCTACTATCAGGTACGATATTCCTTTTCAGGATAATGGAAATGTTCTGGAGTTAGATAATGGTGGTGGTTGCATGACATTCTGAATATACTAAAAACTATTAAATTGTGTGCTTTGAAATTTATGCTTTAGAATTTATGTTTTCTGAATTTTATCTTAATTTAAGAAAAATAAATTTTTAAGTGAATGAAAAAGGTCAAGGTTACAGAGGCTGTGGCGGGACCCAGAAGTCCTGGACTCCCAGTCTCAACCCCATCAGAACCCAGTGCCCTCTCACCTACTGCTTTGGATGGATAGCCTATGTAGAAGGCAGGGTCCAGAGCTGGTATCAGCAGTACATCCAGGTCCAAGGACTTCCACTTGGCTATGAACTCTTGCTGATATTGCTGCAGACACAGTAGAAGCAGGAGAGGTAAGACCAGCAGAGGTCACTGATTGCAGGACAAGGTAAGGTGCTGCCAGGCTCAGTTAGGTTAGGCACCAGGAAGAATTCCTGAGCTATCAGATACAGACTGAGATATCTGGGGAGGGTCAGGGTCTTATCAGGGGCCAAGGTAAAGGGATGGGAAAGGAAGTCTCAGGCTGCAGTGATCTGAGGACAACATATCATCCTGGACCCAAAGAAATGGACTAGATTAACCTCCTAGGTCACTAAGTCTTCCCACCCAGGTCCATCCTGGCCTCCTTTGCAGGCCAGGACAGAGTTCTGCCCCCTATCTGGCCACTCCTGTCACCACCCAGGTCTCTGCTGTCCCTACTCCGGCAGTCCCTCGAGGTCTTGCCAGGCACATATCACCTCCACTTCCACGTGCTGGTCCCACAGTTTCTTGGGTGTCCTGGGGGAATAAGGAAGACTCTGAGAAGTCCAAAGGTCAGTATGGGAGGACCCTCTTTTGTACAAATGGGACATGTTGCCCAAGAGGCAGGGCCTGGCCCCAGTGCAGGCTGCAAATCAGTTGATGGGCTGGGAATGACCCTGTGTCTTGTCCCCTGGCTAAGACACCTTGCCTATCTAGTGTTCCCAAGAGTACATATCCTCTGGTCAATACCCCACTACCATCACCAGCCACCTAAACTCACAAGCTCCCCCAAAACTACAGGTTTCTTCCTTCTCCTGTGAGGCCTCAGGTCAGCTCTCAGGCTACTCCAGCACCTCAACTCCAAGCCCCACCAGGCCAAGCCCAATAGCAAACCCAAGCACAAACCAGAATCCTCTTCCATCCATATTCCCAACCAAGTTCCAACCCTAACCCCAACCCCAACTCAAACCAACTTCCACCCCAGCCCAAACCTAACCTCAACTCAGGCCCAACCTTTATCACAACTTAACAAATTCTAGCTTGAACTCAAAGCTTAACTGCAAATCAAACCTCAGCCCCAAATCAGCCCCAATCCCAACCTCACCCAAAAGTCTAAATTTAACCCAGTGTCAGGCATGAATCTAAAATCTTAATTAGATCCCAAAGTCTAAATAGCCTTTGCCTCCAGTGAATGCCAACTCTAACCACATACCCCTCACTCAGTTATCACCACTCCATGGAAAATCCTTGTAAGCTGAACCTGAGGAGACTCAACTACTTACCCTACTCCACGAATCTTTTCCATTCTCTGGGCAAGTCGGGGCTCCTAGAGGTAGGGAGAGAGGGAAACACCAACTTCAGAAACCACAGGGCAATGCCAACCTGCCCTGGATGGAGGGTCCAGCAAGAGCAACTCTGCTCAGTTGGAGACCTCCGGTCCTCCACAAGCCGCCACCACCGCCTCACCCAGCCCTGAGCCCAGCTTCCTCTGGGCCCTCACCCCTCTCTCAATCCCCTTCCCTCTCTCTGAAATCCCTTCTTCTCTCTGAGATGCCTTCCCCCTCTCAGAGCCTCTCTAAAGCCCCCTCCTCTCTCTAAGAACACTCCTCTGTTCTGGCCTCCATTCCTCTCAGCTCCTTTTCCTCTTGAACCCAGCTTTGAGCCACCAGCATTCTCTGGGTCTCATGCTCCTCTCTGAGCCTATTCCACTACTGAGTCAGTCTCCCTCCCCTTTCTGACCTCCTTCCTCTCCAGGCCTCCCCTCCTCTGAATTCCTCCCTGTCCTGGGCACACACTCACTATGTACTTCAGGATCCAGGCCAAGATGCTCTTCACTGGGTTTGGCAGGCGGAGTATGCTGACTATCTTCTTCATGCTGGGGTCCACAATGTCCCCCTCACTGAGGAACCATAGACACATACCTGGTCAGTTACAGCTTTTCAGTTACCATCTGGCTCCCTCAGCCACCCATCTCCCTCTCCATAGATAAGCTATGGAGGGAGGTCAGACCCAAAGAAACACTTATGTTCCCACCACCACCCCCTTCTGGAGCATGCACATCCTGAAGACGATGCCTGAGTAGATAGATGACTTACTGCTTAAGGCCACACATTAACCATTGGCATCCCCCCAGGCCAGGCCCATAGGTTCCCTCCCCCACCCAATTTCTACCATGCACCGCATCTGAGTCCTAACACACGTACAGCTTCTGGAGAAGGGTGGTCCCTCCATCGGCAAACAGACCCCCTATGTACAGATGTATTATGGCATACTCTATCCGGGGGACAGTAAAGGGAACGACCTGTGGAGACAGAGGCTGAATCAGAGCCTGGAGCATCTCCCACTCAGCCCTGCATTCTGTCCACATCCCTCAGGATTTAAGGAAAGGATACCACAGCTCTCCTTCACTCCTACCTCAGTTCTGCAGCAGGGCATGGGAGGCCTGTGGGTATGTGCCATGCCCACTCCCTTACAGAGATATGATGGAAATTCAAGCAGTCCTTATTTCCTAGCTGCTCCACTGTGATCCAACCCCATACCATGTGCTTTACATATGTGAGCTCATTTCATCTTCACAGTTGCCCCTTGTGGTAGAAAACTGAGGCTCAGGAGGTTAAGAGAGGGGCCCAAGATCACATAGTACGTGTGTGGCCAACCAACAGTTCTCAAAGGGGAGACAGGGCCAGGACAAGCCACTGGGCATGAGAAGCAAGGGAGGAGGGGGAGCAGGACTTTGAAGACAGGAAGATCTTTACAGCCATTAGGTGGAGGTCAACAGAAACTGAGGCTATAGGAGTTTTAGGAGTGAGTCCCTGAGTCCCCACCACTGAAGGGAGAAGGCACAAGGCACAAAATCTTGATGTCTTTTTCATAGGGTGGGCTCTCCCCTCACCCACCAGCCCTACATCTACCCCATCCATCTTCTCTGGGAAGCTTAGGGGAAACACAATGATCTCAGCAGCTCAAACTCAAATATAATTTTCTTTCTCTCCAAGAATGGTCCAGCCCAGCATCCTCACCAGTCCAGCCTCCTCCCCACACCCACCTTCCCCAAGGCTAAGTAAGCCTACCTCATGTCCTGCATCATGGAGCAGCCTGGAGGTGAGCCTCACAGCCCTGACCATGCTAGGAGATGGTTCAGTGTAGCCATCTGATTCATAGTAACCAATCCGAAGTGGCCGGTTACTGGAGTATACCTGTGGGCAAGAGGGGCTGAATGGGGTACTGAGGGGAGATTGGTCTGGGGACAAGGTGATCTCATTCTCTCCAGGAGTCAGACTTGTGGACTAGAGCCTTGGGCCATAGCTGGTCTAACCCAGGGGGATCCCTAAGAGCCCCTTGGAGTCTCTCTATACTTTTCAGGCTCTAGGTGCTCTGGAGAAGCCCCTGGAAGAAGAATAAATGGATGAGGATGTGAGTGATTGGGTGGATGGAGCAAATAGGTAGATAGAGCCATAAATGAGTGAGTGGGTGGATGTATAAGAAAGTGAGTGGGTGGGTAGGCAGAGAGTTGAATGGATAGGGAATCAATTGGTGGATAAATGGATAGTTGGAGTTGAATGGATAAGCAGGTAAGTAAGGAGATAATAGACACAAATATTTTTAAGCTAAAGCTCTTAAGCTTAGAACTTTTGGGAGAAGATGGTGATGGAGATATCAATAGAGGCAAAGAATGGATGACAGCAACAGGCTGATTGTACCAGGGTGTATGTAGGGAGTTGAACAGGACTGAGCATGTGGGCATCTTGCTCACTGCACCTTGGGCTAGGAAAGGAAGTATTCAGAGGGATTGGTCTGATGGCAGACAGTTCAATGAGGAATGAGGTCTGGAGAAAGGCAGGAGCCCTGCAGGACTGCTCTTTCACCGGGCTCACCTCCTCCCTGAAGGGCATGAAAGGCACAGTGGGGTCCAGTTGATGCATGTCTTTGCTCAGCAGGGCTCGCATGCTCAGCACCAGGCTGTCCACATCCCGGGCCAAGGGGCCAGCCACGGTGACTACTATACAGAGCAGAGGGGAGGAAGGCAGACACCTTTCATTATTTCTGTTCTGGGGACTCCCACCACCTGGCCTAAGAGGGTGGGGCCATGGCCCAGGGCCAAAGGAAGAGTTCCTGGGGTCATCCTGGATCAGGGGTTGAGGACAGGTGGAGTTGGTAAACTCACCAAAGCAGCTCTGGTAACTGTAGGGAGAATCTCATCTGGGCAAGAACATCAAGAGGCCAATAGGAAAGATTAAAGCTAAATAACAGGAAGCACTCCTCAGTGGGGCAAGGGTCACTGGACTAGGGGAGGCCAGGTGGAAGCCAAGAAGTCCCTTCTCCCAGATACCTTTAACACCAGTGGGTCTGATATGTCTGAGATGGGGGTGGAGTGAAAAGTCCTTGGGCTGGCAGGTTTGTATTTGAATAGGTGTGGCCATAGGAGCTTACTTGATTTCTTGCCCTTCACAGCAGAGGCAATTCCAGAGTAGCTGCAAAACCCCACCCACCCAAAGTCCAGCTCAGCACTTGAAGGGAAGAGCCTGGGTGCCAAGGAATTTGAGCACCCAGCCAGTGCACTCCCCCAGGGCTCAGCACACAGGAATAGGAGTTGCTTCAAACTTCCCATAACTTGCTATTACCCATGGCATAACATCTGATCTCTCTGACTGCCTTTCAAGGTGCTAAAGTATCAACTTCCATAGCTTCCTCTTCTAGCTCTTCCATGAATACATATTGCTCCAAAAAAAGTAAGTTGCTTATAGTTACAGCCTTCTAGACTCCATACCATTTATTCATGTCCATCCTTCAAAACCAAGCTCAAATGCTGCCTACTCCCAAAAGCCTTCCCTTTCCTTGCCCTCCCTCCAAAAGTTCAAAGTCTAAGCTTTTAATAAGAAGAAAATGTTGGTTTCATCCTATGAGTTCCCACAAGCTTTGACCCTCTCTTACAGTCCTGATTACTTTCTGACTCAGCCATTTGTATGTCTAACAAGGGCAGGGACTGGGTCTGAGAGTGCTCTGTGTCCCTAGCACAGGGTCACCACAAAGTAGATACTCAGAGTGGGGTCGCAAAATGAGTGATGGGTAGTTAGATGCATGAAGGAATTCAGGATAGATGGAAAGGTTATTGGAAATATGAATGGATAGATGAGTGAATGAAGGCAAATACGGATTTATGGATAGGTAGATGAGTGCATGAATGGACAAGATGAATGGGTAAATGAATGAATAAAAGAATGAAAGGAAGGATGTATGTAAGTTTTTCAAAGGCTTGGGTATTTGTTTCTTTTGTTCATTGATGTATTTCAAGTACCTAATATACAGTATTTGGCAGAGCAAACAGTCAATATCTGTTAAACAAATTAAATGGTAAACAAATGGTGAAATTGATGGACAAAGACCAGGGTGATGACTGCATGGGTAGATAAATGGATGAAGGATGGATAGATGGATAAATGGATGGATCGATGAATGAATAACAGAAAGGGTAGGTACGTGGATAAATGTACTGAAGAGTAAATTGATAAACTAATGAGTTAATGAATAAGTGGAAGGTCTATTCTACTGCCACCTGTAT